>OX451737.1:1655354816-1655639911 GCA_948472305.1 Vicia faba
TTGTAATCATTTTGTTTTAGTTTTAGCAACTTAACTACAATCCCTACAATGGTAATCATTTTAATTGGAATGTAAATTTCTTTTCATTCATGTAAATATTAAACAACATTTTTGAAAAAACTGGTGATGTTAAATAAATCAACAATGAGCATACGACATGCTTAACTAGTTTACAAAGCAAAACTCATTATATCTGACCATTCACAACTCACACAAAAACTCTTATTATGACAAAACACCAAGCACAATTTTTTACAACATAACAGAACAACAACAAATCATACATGTGGGCGCCATTAAAGTCAAGCAGAATGCATTTTTCTTTCTTTTCACATTATAGCTTTTAAATGAACTTAAATGTACAAAGATGAAAAAGACAAAATAAAGAAATAAGAAAATGAAACAAAATTTAAAAAGACGAAGAGGGAATAGTAAAAAGTAACAGCCATTAAAGACGATTATGTTGAATGAGAAAGAGAATGAGGATCAAGGCATGGAAGTTAAGCTAATGCAACATTGAAAAGAGAACATCGTGATCACTAATGACTTGCACTACAAGCTATCGGTACTGTAGTAACCCAAAATTTGCCCTCTCAATTATCAAGGCATCTCTCACAATGATTCTCAAAGTTCAAGCTTGAACAAGTGCATTGGGATTTTCCAATACCAAAATTAAAAGGAAACTATCAAAAAGGGAGAAAACAGATAAAAATAACATTTTGACAAATTTGGAGGAAAATAGGTCTCCTTCGATTCAGCACCCTTCGACTGACTCTAAGCCTCCTTCAAATGCAAGTTTAGGTGCATCCTTCGTTTGGATTTGAAACCTCCTTCGAATGCAACTTGGGTACATCCTTCGTTTGGATTTGAAACCTCCTTCGAATCCACTTGCACAAAGGGCCTCTTGCAGACTTTGCCTCTCACAACTTTCATTTGAGCCACAACTTGCACGCAAAAGGCATCCCCCTTGCTAGCATGCACAAGGTACAAAGCCTCCTATAACTTCCGTAGATTCCAAGGCAAAAAGCTCCCTTTTGGGGTCCTTCTGTTGTACCCCAAAATTTGCCCTCTCATGTTTTCCAAAGTCTTTCCCCTAAATGGTTGACCAGAAACCCTTGCCTATGGAAAAAAAAATTTTGAGTGGTGCTTTAAGTACCTTTCGATTGGCATTCTGAAGGACCTTTCGATTGGCATTCTGAAAGACCCTTCGATTGGTATTCTGAAGGAGCCTTTCGATTGGCATTATGGACAAGCATTTCGATTGGCATTATGGACAAGCCTTTCGATTGGCATTATGGACAACCATTTCGATTGCATTGTGTCAAGGCCTTCGATTGGCATTCTGAAAGACCCTTCGATTGGTGTTCTGAAGGAGCCTTTCGATTGGCATGGATAATTCCCTTCGATTGGTATTATGGACAAGCACTTCGATTGGCATTGTGTCAAGGCCTTCGATTGGAATTCTGAAAGACCTTTTCGTTTGGCACCCTGGGCCAAGCCTTTCAATTGGCATGCCAAGGGATCCTTCGATTTAGCATTGTGTCAAGGCAGCTTCGACAGGCATGTTAACCATGTCCTTCGATTAGCATGAACAACACCTTTCGATTGGCCTCTTAACAATGTCTTTCGATTGAAATTTTAACAAGTACCCTTTGATTGGTATATGGACAAATACCCTTCAATTGGCATTTCAGTGCAGAGTTTCCCTTAATAAGAACGTCAGAACAAAATGACCTTCGAATGGCATTTCAGTGCAGAGTTTCTCTTAATCTAAGATGCTCTGATGAAGGAAGTTCTGAACACTTCGAATCAGAACTTAGACTCATCACAAGGCCAAGGGTTGGTCGAAGTTGTCTAATAGGGAATGTTCTAAATAGATTCAAATTAGACTTTGAAGCTAGTAAATAAGGCAAATTCGAAAGGAAGTGGGTCTACAAAGGGCAAGTCAGCTTTCGATTTTCATCATATTGGAGGCCCAAACAGCTCACAACAGGCTGGCAGTAACGCATGAAAGCAGATTGGCATGTGATTGAATCAAAAATAGAAAGTCTTTATGAAGAAATCAAATCAAATCTGTGTAAAGGCATAGTGTGGACAAAAAAGATTGAATTAGGCTATTTTTGGAATGATATTCAAAGTGAATCAAATCAAGAATCAAGACATTAATGAAGGAAGATTGAGGCCAGGTTTTCAACCCTAATTCATCCCATTATATACAAGCAAGCCACACAAATCACACAGACATAAACTCTACACACGAAAAAACGCACAAAGTCTGCAGAAACGGCCATACAACTTTGAGAAAAAAAGCTTGAGAACCTTGGATCTGAAATTGCACTTAGAGGCCTTTTCAGGATCAAACAAAGGTTCCAATCGCTTCCTTGGACCTCACTGAAGCAGTACCAATCATTATCGTGTGCTCTACTGCCCCAAAAAGCCCTGTAAGTATCGCTCTGAACCCCCATATTCATGGAATTGTAAAGCTTCAATCTTGCATTCATTCTTTAAAATAATTGCATATTTGAACTCCTGACATCATTTGCAAAGTTTATGTATTATTCAATTTCATTATTATGCCCTATATCACAAAACGCCATGGTAGATTGTTTTAGGGTTCTTTCAGGCATTTTCATTACAGGGAAAATTGGTCAACAAAAGGACCATGGTTGGAACCAGGGCGGAGAGGCGATCAGAACCATGCCTTTAGTTTGCATTTTAGTGGCTTGTGGCAGATTTTGAGGCAGCATGATGTATAGCTACAGACAATCGTCTGTTGGTATAGGCCAAAGGATTTTCAGCCACAGTCCCCATGACAGGGACGATAACATGGCATGGCCAGATTGGCCTGTTTGAAATATTAGCGCGTTCTTTCTTATTTTCCAGCATATTCATTGATTTTCCCATATATTATTTATCTCTTATTCCAATGACAATTGAACAAACTGGTTGGTTGGTGAACGTGTTAGTACAAGACCCCTTGGGACCTGGATTCGAATCCCAGGTCCCCCCCAAAACTTTGTTACATTTTTTCTTCAGGTACTCAGGTGAAGCATTCCAGGCGTGGTTCACCATATGCCCCAGGGATCAGCATGCCAAGTGGCCCACCAGGCAGATCTAGTGATCCAGATTGCACGCCCATCATAGTCCTCAGTCAACAAACATGCATGGAGTCACAAAAAGTCCAACAGGCTGGACGTTTGGGCCTGGAAATTGCAACTCAAACACCTTCTTCAGGCCCAGCACTCCCCCCTGAGTTTGTTTATTTTATTTTTCTTTTCATTATTTTCTATTTCTATTTTATTAATATTAGTATCTTAATTAACCAATTAACTAATTAACTTTTTTTCATAAAAAAATCAGAAAACAAAAAAATATTTTTATTTAAATTCCATTAATGTTATTATTTATTTTTGTAAATAAAAAGTTAACCAATTAATTTAGTCTTAATTAGGTTCAATTTCAATATATTTTGCATTAAATTAAAATCAATATAGAATTAGGTTTTTTTTATATTTTTAACCATTCCTTTTTATTTCCTTAATTAAAATAAAACTCAAAAAATATTTTCTTTTTTAATTAATTAATTCCATTATTAATTTAGACTTAATTCTTAATTCGAAAAAGACCAAAAATATGCTTTATTTAATGAAAAAGGGTCAAAACCCTAGGACACTCCGATTCAATTTTTCTCGCGCGCATATTATCTTTGATCCATATATTGTAACTGCTCCGAGGATGTAATAGCTTTAATTTAGGATTTTATTTATCGCTTTTATTTACTTTTCGCATTTAATTTTAAGAGTTTGTTTTTGGCGATGTAAATACCCGACGCCTTGTAATAACTTAGCTTTATTTTCCGCAATTTATTTTCCGCACCCATTAACTGTTAGATGTTTGAATAATAGGCGATGCATGACAAGATTAACCTTTAATTTAAAATCAACCGTAGCTCACCATAACATGTACAAAGATAACATAAACTGAAAAATAATACACTCACACATGCCACTCTTAGGGTACACCTCACTTGGTTGCCTAGAACGTGGTCATTAAGTATAGGATGTTTTAGAGGTCGTCCTCTTGTCCAAAGATCAAAGTTGCCTCAAAACGGTTGCCTCGGATAAAATGATCTAAGACATTAGGGTTACCGCTAAGGCGTCCTAACGTTGCTTTAGTGATCACACGTCCCTTAAATCGAATTGACCCGAAAACTCCAACGACGGTGCTACCTACTCCTCAATAGTGGGATAGCACTGTCTAAAGGACACTTGCACAGTCTAATTCCTTTTTGAGTAGGTAGATGTTCTTAAGTACTTGCTCCTTTTAAAAACAAAACAAAACTTTTTGCACTTACGCTCTCTTCAAAAACAAAACTCTTTTCAAAACCCAAAAACACAAAGAAAAGCAAACTTTTGAAAACATAGTGAGCAAGTACCTAAGAGCCCGTGGATAACCACGGATAGAAAGGGTGCTAACACCTTCCCTTTCTATAATCTACCTCCCGAACCCGAGAGATATCTCAAAAAGGAATTTTTCTGTGCTTTTCTCCTTTCCTTGTTGGATAAAATAAAAGACGGTGGCGACTCTTGCTTACCGCGACATTTGGCGAAAACAAACGCAAACGCGAACCAGCATTCCAAAACAGTCAGTTCTCATTCCCACCGATCACAGAACTGGCGACTCTGCTGGGGAATATAAGTGAGGTGTACCTTAGGATTAGATCACTTGTGTTTTCAATTGTATGCTTCGTATGCTTTAATTTTGTGGGCTTGTATCGGAGTTCTACAGATCCTAACCCGGATCTGGGGATACCCTTTAGGTAAGTAGCAATAAACTATGAGGGATCTGTCCGGCGTAGACCGACACGGATGAAGCAGTAGCTACGTTGGTGTGACACCTTGGTCTGTACCGATATCCCTTGTGTTGGAACGAGGAGAATATGGGTCTTCTGAGTAGTCATTAAGCACCAACTGACCTTAGAACCTTAAATTCACCAACTTGGCCATAGAACAGTAGCAGTATGCTACACTCATTGAGAATAAACTCTCGCGATGATTCCGGCCGCAAGAAAAGGTTGCTAAACTGGAATTATGACCGATTGAGGGTAGTCAGTGATATTGAGATCCTCTAGAACCCGGTTACTATTTTTTAGGACAGGTCTTAACCAACTGAAACTGAAAGAGGGTAGTACCTAAACTCCATGCTAGCCTTAAATCTAAGGGCTCTTTTGCGTGACTTGCGTGCCTTTACCATGTTTGCCTTTTGTGAATACTTGTGGTGTGCCTTTACCATGACATCATAACATCATAACATTGCATACATCTTGCATAAGGACTAACCTATTTCAAAGACAAAAGGATTTCATCTTTGCTCTGTTTTGTAGGACATCATGATGCCCATGCGTAGGAATACTATCCGGATCAACTTTGTTCAAGTACCTACTTTGCTTAAAGAGTTGGTTGTCAGGATTCCAGACACTACTTCCTTCATCAGGAGGCATGGTTCTCTTCTCAGTTTAGTCACCTCAAAGTTGGACGAACAAATGATGAGTGTCCTGGTCCAGTTTTATGATCCCCTATATCATTGCTTCACCTTTCAAGACTTCCAGCTGGTTCCTACCCTGGAAGAATTCTCTAAGTTGCTTGTGTGATCGGTGGATCTGGAACTGACTGTTTAACGCTGGTTCGCGAAATGTCGCGGAAGCAAGAGTCGCCACCGTCTTTTATTTTCTCCAAATGGAAAGGACAAAAGCACAGAAAAATTCCTTGTAGAGATTGCTCTCGGTTCGGGAGGTAGGTTATAGAAAGGGAAGGTGTTAGCACCCTTTCTATCCATGGTTATCCATGGGCTCTTAGATACTTGCTCAATGTGTTTTCAAAAAATGTTTGTTTGCTTTTCAATGTGGGTTTAAAAAAGGTTTCTTTGAAAAATTTCAGATCGACTCGTACGTCAGAGTGTTTGAAAAGTTTGCTTTGAAAGCTTTTGAAAAGTGTCAGTGTGAAAAGTCTTTTTGAGTTTGTTTTTTAATTAGAGCAAGTATCCTTGAGAACCTACCTACCCTAAGGAATTCGTCTGTGTAAGAGTCCTTAAAAGTAGTGCCATCCCACCATTGAGAGGTAGGTAGTACCACCGTTGGAGGTGTTCGGGTCAATTCGATTTTAGGGACATGGTGATCACCAGAGCAATGGGAAGACACCTTAGAAGCTACCCTCATGCCAGGTTCCCGGATCATGAGGACTTACTAAGACATCCTCTACTCGACGATCACCTTTCGAAAGGCAACAGTGAGGCGTACCCTAGGGGTGGTGTGTGCGAATTGTGTGTCATGTTTCAGTTATTTGTCTTGTCAGGTTTGTCGTGTTCTACGCTTGATTTTAATTAGGGCATTCATTCTTGCATGCATTTATTTAACAGTTAAAAAGTGCGGAAAGATAAAATTCCTAAACTATTACAAAGGCGCGGGTCCACATCGCCAAAATTAAAATCCAGGACCCGATTTGACAGAAAGTAAAGAAATAAAATACGGGAAATATAAAATGTCCGAGTTACATGGCTTTGGGAGATTTACATAATTATAATGAACAATAAAGTAAATGCGTGAAAGAAAATAATTAAAACAATGGGCGTTGGACCCTTTTGCAAAATATTTCAAGTTAATGAGAATTAAAATTAAAAATTAAATATTTTTTGGTATTTTGTGTTTTTTAAGATTTAAAAGAAAAAGAATTATTAATTAAAATTAAAAAGGAGGCGTCAAACCCTAATTCTAATATTTTTATTTATTATGAAAGAATTAAAATATAATCTACATTAAACCCTAATTTATTTATGTACAATTTTTAATTTATGAAAATAAATAACTAATATTATTATTCTGAAAAAAAGGAAAAATTAAAAAGAAAATAAAAGTTATTAAACCTAAACTCTATTTTTTGGATTTTTATTAAAAAGAATTGAATTTGTAACCTAATTAAAACTAAATAATTACAAGCATTTTTTATGAAAATAATTATAATATAAATATTTATTAATTTTCTGGTCTTTTCTGATTTTTGAATGTTTTTATATTTTGTAAAAATAATTAACTAAATAAATAGCAAATAAAAGAAATAAAAAGAAAAATTAAGGAAAGAATAAAAAAAATAATAAGGCAAACCAGGGTGGGGTGTAGCCCCAGATTAGGAGGTGCAGGCCCTAGAACATTGGCCCATTAAGCCTTGAATTCGCTGACTTTTCTAATCATGTGTGATGCAGTTGACCTGATGTATGATGCATCTTGAATCTTGGCCATGGATCTGATGTCCTTTAGACGCGTGGAGGTTGGATGAGGATAGAACATGGTGCACCTGGACGTTAGCAAAGCATAGGATTTCATATTGAAAAATAGCATTGAAATTTGCCAGACCTGGGACTTGAACCCAGGTCTTTGACGTCATATGCACAACGTGTTACCACTGAGCCAAGCGTTTTCAATTTAACATATAATAACGCATAAACATAATAAATAAAACATAGTGTTAGTGGATGAAAAACGCGCGAGATTCAAAGTGGCCAATAGCTGATGGACACGAGACCGTCTTCTTCGTTTTCCTGAAACACAAAACATATTGGCAACGGTTTTTGAAGCGTAGCATTAGGCAAGCTATGGAAAAATAGCGACTAGCGCTATAGCATATATAAATTCATCGCGAGATATGCTTCTGATTCGTCCAGGCTTGCTGAGTGTAACCGTCATGGTCTTGAGGGCCAATTTTGCTTTATGGTGAAAGCCCTAATTTTTCCTTCTGAAAACCCTAAAGAACAAACATGGTAACTTGGCCAAAAGCGCACGAAACTTCAATTAAAAGTTATGGTTAGCTTGCAAACTTCACATTGAACAAGAATTCATGAATAAAAATGCACAATGATGCGTAAATTATGATATGCGATTTGGAAATTTTTATGACACAGTTTGAGTTCCTGATACCAATTCTTGGCGTTTGAGAGAAAGTTTTTGATTGGGATCTGATCAGGACAACCTTGGCAAGCTATTGAGAAAGGAATTGGGACCTGAATCGACCTAAAAACTAGTTTTCAGTCTTGGCTTTCTTGGAGTTTTTTTCAAGTTTGTATGTGGTTTCTGAGCGCAGCTTGCAGTCTAAAAGTATTAGGTTTGTGACCTTGAATATGTATAGAACAATTTAGGTCAAGAAAACTGCATAGAATCCCTTGTAATCTTTGATTGAAGATTTGATTTGCTTAAGGATCTTTTTGAATCTTATCATGTGCATTTTGTATCAATTTGCCTCCAATTAGACCAAAACTTTCCACAATTGAACAAGCACGAAATATTGAGTATCAAACATGCATAAAAAGATTTTTTAGGTCAAGTTTTATATTTTCTACTTATTTAAATAATTTAAATGAATTAATATTAATATAAATTCAAATAAATGATTAAAAAATGAGAAAATACTTCCCTTTGGGCCTAGTGGTCGTGCATAGGCTTGGCATGAAGAAACTTGGAAGAAAAATGGGCCCATTTGCATTTTTGGATCATTTGAACCATTGTTGACTTTTCAAAATTCCCAAACATTTCCCAACTTCCACAAGGCATAACTTACTCAATTTTTAAGCTTTTCACATGTTCTTGGACATTTTGGAAAGGTCTTTGAGTCCTTTAACCAATGCCTTTGGTCCCATGTCATTTTGATTTACCAATCTCAAGTTATGGCCTTTGACTTAAAGTCCCTTTTTGTTGACTTTTGAAAATGACCTATAATGTTGAGATTGATAACTTTTTGTGAGAGCATTTCTTGGACTTGGAATATGAAGATGAATTGTAGGAAATGTCTTTCTCTTCAAAATGAGCTTTGGATGGAAATTTTCTGATAATCCATGTGAAAGTTATGCCCTGGTCAATTTCAGTTGACTTTTTCAGCTGTCCAAATATAGCAACTTTTGCATCTTTGATGATTTCTGAGCCAAATTTTGAGAATCATGATCAAGCATTGATCAAATGATGTTTGTGGCTTCAAAATGATATGTTGACCAAAAATTTGAACTTTTGACTGTCAAATGACCATTTTGCCCCTACAGTTGACTGTAGTGCAATCTAGGGTTTTGACTGTGCAATTTTGAGCTGAATGCCTTGAAACTTGATATGAGGATACTTGACCACATTTGTAGGCACATGAGACTTGATTGGGCCTTTGAAAACTTCATTTTCTTGATCAGGACTCAAACCCTAGTTTTGACTGTATAGGAGACAGTTGAACTGCATAACCCTTGGGGAATTTTGTGACCCTGATTTTGACAAATCTTGGAGAATATGGGAGGGCAAATTTTGGGGTACAACAGTTGCCCCTGTTCAATCTTCTTAGACCTGAGGATGCAGATTGGCTGGCGTGCCTTTCGTAATCCGAGGGTAGAAGATGATTGAACACTAAAGTGCCCAGAAATTTGCGCTCACATAGTAACAGTGATGATGGGGGAATGGGCTTATAGATGCCATTTGGAGGTTGCTGGATAGGGTGATGGGCTTATAGATGCCATCTGAATGTTGATCGCGTAGGAGATTCCTTCGCTAGAACCTGTATACCTGCAAAAGAACAAATGAATACCTGACACGTTGCAGGAGCTGACTTTAGATGCTTGGTATAGATGTGTCCTGACTGGTTACAGGAGCTGGGTCTGGAGCTTCAAACGCTGATGAATGAACCAGGGATGGTTACTACCTTAGCATGAATGGTAAGAGAACCTTGGGCGATTTTAACTTCAACAACGCTCGTTAAGAAAATCTTGGCGGGAATTACCATTTTTTGCAATATCGGGAAGAGAACCATAGGCAATTATAATTTGAAAGGAATGATCACCTCACACTCATCGTCGGAGAGGGGACCATCTAAAAAGGGATTACTACCTCACGCATTGCTGGAGAGGGAACCATAGGGAGAATATCACCTCACACTCATCGTCGGAGAGGGAAACATCTGAAAAAGGAATTACCACCTCACACACCGTCGGAGAGGGGACCATCTAAAAAGGAATTACTACCTCACACACTGCTGGAGAGGGAACCATAGGGAGAATATCACCTCACACTCATCGTCGGAGAGGGAAACATCTGAAAAAGGGATTACTACCTCACACACCGCTGGAGAGGGAACCATAGGGGACTGCTGAGTCTTTATCAGAAAAATCTGTTGGGCATCGATTTAGCTGGACTAGAGGAGGTCTTGAAATATCTTCAACTGGAATAAGTGACAGAATGTTGCCATATCTGGTTTACATCTGGACTATATCTGGAAGGAGATCTGGAAGCAGCATCAGAACGTCACCATATCTGGATCATATCTGAAACTATATCTGAAGGATACCTGGAAGCAGTATCAGAACGTCACCATCTCTGGGTTTACATCCGAAACTATATCTGGAAGGAAGTCTGGAAGCAGTATCAGAACGTCACCATCGCTGGGTTTACATCTGAAACTATATCGAGAAGGAAATCTGGAAGCAGTATCAGAACGTCACCATCGCTGGGTTTACATCTGAAACTATATCTAGAAGGGAATCTGGAAGCAGTATCAGAACGTCACCATCGCTGGGTTTACATCTGAAACTATATCTAGAAGGAATTCTGGAAGCAGTATCAGAACGTCACCATCGCTGGGTTTACATCTGAAACTATATCTAGAAGGAAATCTGGAAGCAGTATCAGAACGTCACCATCGCTGGGTTTACATCTGAAACTATATCTAGAAGGAATTCTGGAAGCAGTATCAGAACGTCACCATTGCTGGGTTTACATCTGAAACTATATCTAGAAGGAATTCTGGAAGCAGTATCAGAACGTCACCATCGCTGGGTTTACATCTGAAACTATATCAAGAATGAATTACGGTTAGTTGATAGTAGTCATTTTTGTATTGATCTTTTTCCTGAAAAAGCGAGACATAATTGGATGCAAAATCATGATGCATGAACTGTATGTCTTCAAGATCAATGAGATTCGTGTAGTATGATGCATATGCATGCTATAATGATGTATGTGACGTTTTATGAATGTATGTTTGTCTAAGAAAATAAATCCTTGACGGGTGCCGGGAAGTCGTATCCTGGGCTGATGTTGAAGAATAGTTGCAAGAATTCCAATAGACGAAGATAACTCCGTTGGGGAATAAACTTGGCGAATGGAGGATTCTGCGGGGAGAAAAAGATATTCTAGCGACCATGTTGGGGAGAAATGCTCTGTGGGGAGATGCTTTTGCTGAATTGTTGAGGATGATTCGTTGAGGATACCTTGCTGTATTGGAAGTATGAATAGACTTCGCTGGGGGTAAGAAAATTGCGTCGACGACGATCTTTCCGTGGCTTTTGGCTGAGGATAACCCAGTTATATCCTGTTAAGGAAATAACTCTTTAAATCAAGCCGGACGACGCGTTCGTGCCCTGCTAGGGGATAAGCTTCCAGAATCTACTGGGGGTACACTTGCTTGGGGAGATAGATTCCAACCTTCCTGGGGAACTGGATTGGACTCTCCTGGGGAAGTTTTGAACTGCGTTGGCTATGTTTTTTCAACGGGGCTTACCCTGATACCTTGGAGGACAGACCAATCCGACTGCTTAGACCAACCTTTATTGCCCCTGTTTCTATAGGGAGGGACTTGTGGGGTGCTGATAGTTGTTGACGGACAAACCTTCTTCTGATAGGCAGGTGGCAGGACATAGTTGTACGCTTTAATCCCTAACTTTTGCCTGGACCGCCCTTTCGGGTTTTCAGTCCACCGGGATACCCATTTTTGCCCAAGTCGCCTTTTCAGGTTTTCGACTTGCCGGGTGTACAGCTTTTTTTTTCATTTCATCCCTCATTTTGCCCGAACCCTTTTGGTTCGCCGGGAAGCCCTTATTTTTGCCTAGGTGTGTCAACCTAGCGGGTCTTTGATTATGCGTAGTATTTTTTCGACTATGTCCGTTCTCAGAAAGTCAGGAGTTGCCCCTGTTAGAAGTGTAGTGTTGCCATACTACCAGAAGATCTTTGTTTGATCGTCCAATGCCCCAAACGATCCAGATGGAGATTTGCCCCAGACTATTTGGCTTTTGCGAGATTCTCCGAATCTTGATTGGACTGCCCCAGATAATGGACCATGATCATGTCTGCCCCTGGATTGGAAGTACTTCTGTTCATTAGGCATTCCTCGTGCGAATTTCCCTGCTGCTCAAACAAAAAGTCATATGCGAACAAAGTTATGTTAAAAATGCAAAGCTTATGTCTGTCTTGAAGATTTTAAAAATGCGTTCTTTTTCATAAAACAAGTGAATGTTTGTAAAACGTGATGTCAACTCCGTATTTACCGTAAGCCTTAAGGAGTCAGGATACCTTTCGTAACAGTATGCTTTCGAACTAACCCATGCTTCAGCTAGGACTTTTAAGGGTTATAACGTGGCTTGGTTCATGGTTTAAGAAACAAAGGATAAAGGCTCAAATTTTATTTGTACCCACCCGCTCTTCGTGATGTTCTCCAAACCTAAACCCAGTTGATCATACGTTAGACCTTGTTTGAGTCTTTGCTTTGATGTTCCAATAATGGTTCAGATGTTGATAACTTATTTTGAATGGGCAGTCATTTTTGTTTTGGTTGAGGGTTTGTATGACCTCTTCCTTTTTGATTTTTGTTATCCCTTTCTTTTTTTGCCTGAGCTGTTTCCTTTTTTGGAATTACAGTCAGCGGGATGCCCCAGTTTCATAAGTCTTCTTTATTGGTTTTGACTTTTTGGGCTTTTCATTTATGATTTTTTTTTTGATAATGACTGCCTGTCCTTATGATTGTTCTGAACCATCACTGTCTTTGTTCGTTTTGTAAAGATGCACTTGGATCAACTGAGAGAACTACCCTGCCCCAGGTTATGATTAAGGGTTTTGATTTTCGAAAATAAAAACTCCTACTTCTTTGGCTCTGATGGGTTGACGAGGGATTATCATCCTTATAACTCCAGTGTTTAGGGGTTGAAATAATGCCTGTACCTCATCAGCGGGGTCTGTTCAAAAGCATACTGTAATGATCGCGGTATCGTTTTCGTCATCCTCCCTCAAGAGGCTCAGAATTATTAACCGAGAGTTGACATCAGAAAAAATAAAGATATTTGAACATAATGAAAATAATTGTATTAACTTCCAAAACAGACATATGCAATGCATTAATAGAATAAAAGAGTTTGCTATGACATTAATTGTTTGTATAAGCAAAGAAAAATACAACTCAAAAAATTCAAATAAACAAAAGGTCTTCAATGATTGGGCAACGGAGCAGTGATTATGTTCGGAGTCTCAGACACTTCAAACTGAATCTCCCCGGCGTCGATCATGTCTTGAATTTTGTTCTTGAGAGGCCAGCAGTTGTCTGTAGTATGCCCCGGGCTATCTGAATGATATGCGCACCTATCGTTGGGATGATAGTTGGGTGCAGAAGTGTTCGGATTCCGAAGAGGAGCCCTTAAGGTGATCAACCCTGCTTTCAACATTTGTTGCAGTGCTTGATCCAACGACATGTTGAGTTTGGTGTACTTCCGTTTCTCCTTGCGTTGCTGCCCCTGTCCTTGTTGAGCAGGTCCGGGGTTGGAGATTTGGATTGCCCCTGCCTCATGACGGCTCTTTTTACCATGCACAGCATTGGATTCTTTCTTTCCATGGTGAGGCTTTTTATCAGCAGGTGCAGCCTCTTGAATTTTCCCAGACCGGATACCAGCTTCAATTCGCTCTCCAGTCAAGATAAGATCCGTGAATCCCGCAGATGAATTCCCGATTAGGTGGTTATAAAATGGACCAGACAAGGTCCCCAAGAACATGTCCACAAGTTCCCGATCAGTCAGAGGTGGTTGTACCCTTCCAGCAAGATCCCTCCATTTCTGCGCATATTCTTTAAAACCTTCACTTGATCCTAACGACATACCCTGGAGTTGGGTACGCGTAGGAGCAAGGTCGGCATTATACTGATACTGCTTGTAGAAAGCAGTAGCCAACTCCTCCCAGTTACGAACTTTGGTCCCATCCAGTTGATAGAACCATTCGAGGTGAGTCCCTGAAAGACTTTCCTGGAAGAAATGGATCCACAAGTTTTTGTCCACCGTATATGGCTGAATCTTCCGAACATAGGACCTTAGATGCAGCTTGGGACAGGACGCCCCGTCATACTTAGTAAAGGATGGTGCTTTGAATTTCCGGGGAATAACCACACCAGTTGACAGACCCAAATCTCCAAGATCCAGCCGAGGTACCTGTTGAACCTCCACAGCCTTCAACCTATCCTCCAACTGTTTGTACTTGTCCTCAGCCGGAGGGTATTGTTCGTCATCGAAATCTGTCTCGTTGTCGGAGACCTCTGGACTGGGCACCCTTTCCTCTGGATGACTGCTTTTTCCCACAGATGGGGTTGTCCTTTCAGTTTCAATTTGCGGTGTATTCCCAGATCTGCGCCTAGGGCTGAACAAGACCGTCCTCTTCTTCTTCTTGTCCTTCTTCAGAAGCAGAGCCTTCAGGTCTTGTTGCCCCTGGGTCAAGTTCGTGATCAGCTCTTGGAACTGGGCGTTCTGAGCCTGGAGATCCTTGATGGTCTGCTCGGCTGATGATTCAGGATTCATGACGAGCGGCTGAAATAAACAGCGGAGAAGGGTAAGCAACCTGTCAAAGGGATACCTGCAATGCAGTGAGATGTATGACATGCATGTAATGTTTTCAAGGACCTCGCAGGGTAAACAGAGAAACTTGTTAGAGTTGGAAACTGGCAACTTGATTGAAGGAACTTCCTGTTGTAGAGAGCCCTTCTTCAAGGGTCAAAGGCTCACCATATCCAGTGGGTCATAGCCCCTGACAACCTTAGCTAGAGGAAAATAAATCCTCTTTGCCCCTTGCTGGATGTTTGATTCATCATGACCTGCATCACAAGCCCTTGAGATCCTTGAAATGGGTTAGGATGTATGCAATGGTATGCAATGGTATGATGTCATGCTATGCATGGGGTGAAGTAGGTAAACCCTGTTATGAGTCCCAATTAAGGACTATAAACAAACCCTGCAAGAAGTTCAGTATACTTTGTTATGAGTCCCAATTAAGGACTATAAACAAAACCTGCAGGAAATTTGGCAAATCCTGTCATGAGTCCTAGTTAGGGACTATAAACAAAACCTGCAAGAAATTTGGCAAACCCTGTCATGAGTCCTAGTTAAGGACTATAAACAAAACCTGCAAGAAATTTGGCAAATCCTGTCATGAGTCCTAGTTAGGGACTATAAACAAAACCTGCAAGAAATTTGGCAAACCCTGTCATGAGTCCTAGTTAAGGACTATAAACAAAACCTGCAAGAAATTTGGCAAACCCTGTCATGAGTCCTAGTTAAGGACTATAAACAAGACCTGCAAGTGGTTAGTACACCCTGTTATAAGTCCCGATTAAGGACTATGAACAAAACCTGTAAGAAACCTAAGTAGAACCAGTCGTGAGTCCCAATTAAGGACTATAAACACCCTGCAAGGAACTTAGTGAATCTTGTTATGAGTCCCCATTAAGGACTATAAACAAAACCTGCAAGACTTAGTAACCCTGTTATGAGTCCCCAATTAAGGACTATAAACAAGACCTGCAAGGAACAAGTGTCAGGTAACAAGCACGCAGATAGTCAAGTACGAAGGCACACAAGTCACACAAAAGAGCCCTTAAGGTTTAGGCCATCATGAGGTCTGGGTAGTACCCTCTTGAAGTTGGTGGGTTCAACCTGTCCTAATCAAAGTGACCGGGTTCTAAGGTTCCCAATATCACTGGATTGCTTTCATTGTTCATCGTTTCGATTTAGCCACTGAACTGGCGACCGAAATATTCCAGGAAAGCAACCCTCAATTGAGTGTAGTATCGAGTATCAACCAACCTCGGACTGCACCAAAGTCAGTTATCTCACTACCCTAAAGAGGCCAAGATAGTTCAATTAAGGTTCCTAAAGTCTGTTGATGCTTCACGACACCACGCGGAGGCCCCGTACTCTCCTTGACTGAACTCAAGGGTTACCGGTACACACCAAAGTGCCACATCAACGTAGCAGACTGTTTCAACCATGTCGGTATACCCCGCACAGTTCCCTCACAGCCTTGTTGCTACTTTCTAAGAAAGGTATCCCCCAGATCCGGGTTAGGATCTATAGAACTCCCAAGCAACCCACAATTTAAAGCACACAAGGAAAGCAATTGAAAACACGGTTATGAACTAACCCTAAGGTACACCTCACTTTATAAAAATTCCCCAGCAGAGTCGCCAGTTCTGTGATCGGTGGATCTGGAACTGACTGTTTAACGCTGGTTCGCGAAATGTCGCGGAAGCAAGAGTCGCCACCGTCTTTTATTTTCTCCAAATGGAAAGGACAAAAGCACAGAAAAATTCCTTGTAGAGATTGCTCTCGGTTCGGGAGGTAGGTTATAGAAAGGGAAGGTGTTAGCACCCTTTCTATCCATGGTTATCCATGGGCTCTTAGATACTTGCTCAATGTGTTTTCAAAAAATGTTTGTTTGCTTTTCAATGTGGGTTTAAAAAAGGTTTCTTTGAAAAATTTCAGATCGACTCGTACGTCAGAGTGTTTGAAAAGTTTGCTTTGAAAGCTTTTGAAAAGTGTCAGTGTGAAAAGTCTTTTTGAGTTTGTTTTTTAATTAGAGCAAGTATCCTTGAGAACCTACCTACCCTAAGGAATTCGTCTGTGTAAGAGTCCTTAAAAGTAGTGCCATCCCACCATTGAGAGGTAGGTAGTACCACCGTTGGAGGTGTTCGGGTCAATTCGATTTTAGGGACATGGTGATCACCAGAGCAATGGGAAGACACCTTAGAAGCTACCCTCATGCCAGGTTCCCGGATCATGAGGACTTACTAAGACATCCTCTACTCGACGATCACCTTTCGAAAGGCAACAGTGAGGCGTACCCTAGGGGTGGTGTGTGCGAATTGTGTGTCATGTTTCAGTTATTTGTCTTGTCAGGTTTGTCGTGTTCTACGCTTGATTTTAATTAGGGCATTCATTCTTGCATGCATTTATTTAACAGTTAAAAAGTGCGGAAAGATAAAATTCCTAAACTATTACAAAGGCGCGGGTCCACATCGCCAAAATTAAAATCCAGGACCCGATTTGACAGAAAGTAAAGAAATAAAATACAGGAAATATAAAATGTCCGAGTTACATGGCTTTGGGAGATTTACATAATTATAATGAACAATAAAGTAAATGCGTGAAAGAAAATAATTAAAACAATGGGCGTTGGACCCTTTTGCAAAATATTTCAAGTTAATGAGAATTAAAATTAAAAATTAAATATTTTTTGGTATTTTGTGTTTTTTAAGATTTAAAAGAAAAAGAATTATTAATTAAAATTAAAAAGGAGGCGTCAAACCCTAATTCTAATATTTTTATTTATTATGAAAGAATTAAAATATAATCTACATTAAACCCTAATTTATTTATGTACAATTTTTAATTTATGAAAATAAATAACTAATATTATTATTCTGAAAAAAAGGAAAAATTAAAAAGAAAATAAAAGTTATTAAACCTAAACTCTATTTTTTGGATTTTTATTAAAAAGAATTGAATTTGTAACCTAATTAAAACTAAATAATTACAAGCATTTTTTATGAAAATAATTATAATATAAATATTTATTAATTTTCTGGTCTTTTCTGATTTTTGAATGTTTTTATATTTTGTAAAAATAATTAACTAAATAAATAGCAAATAAAAGAAATAAAAAGAAAAATTAAGGAAAGAATAAAAAAAATAATAAGGCAAACCAGGGTGGGGTGTAGCCCCAGATTAGGAGGTGCAGGCCCTAGAACATTGGCCCATTAAGCCTTGAATTCGCTGACTTTTCTAATCATGTGTGATGCAGTTGACCTGATGTATGATGCATCTTGAATCTTGGCCATGGATCTGATGTCCTTTAGACGCGTGGAGGTTGGATGAGGATAGAACATGGTGCACCTGGACGTTAGCAAAGCATAGGATTTCATATTGAAAAATAGCATTGAAATTTGCCAGACCTGGGACTTGAACCCAGGTCTTTGATGTCATATGCACAACGTGTTACCACTGAGCCAAGCGTTTTCAATTTAACATATAATAACGCATAAACATAATAAATAAAACATAGTGTTAGTGGATGAAAAACGCGCGAGATTCAAAGTGGCCAATAGCTGATGGACACGAGAACGTCTTCTTCGTTTTCCTGAAACACAAAACATATTGGCAACGGTTTTTGAAGCGTAGCATTAGGCAAGCTATGGAAAAATAGCGACTAGCGCTATAGCATATATAAATTCATCGCGAGATATGCTTCTGATTCGTCCAGGCTTGCTGAGTGTAACCGTCATGGTCTTGAGGGCCAATTTTGCTTTATGGTGAAAGCCCTAATTTTTCCTTCTGAAAACCCTAAAGAACAAACATGGTAACTTGGCCAAAAGCGCACGAAACTTCAATTAAAAGTTATGGTTAGCTTGCAAACTTCACATTGAACAAGAATTCATGAATAAAAATGCACAATGATGCGTAAATTATGATATGCGATTTGGAAATTTTTATGACACAGTTTGAGTTCCTGATACCAATTCTTGGCGTTTGAGAGAAAGTTTTTGATTGGGATCTGATCAGGACAACCTTGGCAAGCTATTGAGAAAGGAATTGGGACCTGAATCGACCTAAAAACTAGTTTTCAGTCTTGGCTTTCTTGGAGTTTTTTTCAAGTTTGTATGTGGTTTCTGAGCGCAGCTTGCAGTCTAAAAGTATTAGGTTTGTGACCTTGAATATGTATAGAACAATTTAGGTCAAGAAAACTGCATAGAATCCCTTGTAATCTTTGATTGAAGATTTGATTTGCTTAAGGATCTTTTTGAATCTTATCATGTGCATTTTGTATCAATTTGCCTCCAATTAGACCAAAACTTTCCACAATTGAACAAGCACGAAATATTGAGTATCAAACATGCATAAAAAGATTTTTTAGGTCAAGTTTTATATTTTCTACTTATTTAAATAATTTAAATGAATTAATATTAATATAAATTCAAATAAATGATTAAAAAATGAGAAAATACTTCCCTTTGGGCCTAGTGGTCGTGCATAGGCTTGGCATGAAGAAACTTGGAAGAAAAATGGGCCCATTTGCATTTTTGGATCATTTGAACCATTGTTGACTTTTCAAAATTCCCAAAAATTTCCCAACTTCCACAAGGCATAACTTACTCAATTTTTAAGCTTTTCACATGTTCTTGGACATTTTGGAAAGGTCTTTGAGTCCTTTAACCAATGCCTTTGGTCCCATGTCATTTTGATTTACCAATCTCAAGTTATGGCCTTTGACTTAAAGTCCCTTTTTGTTGACTTTTGAAAATGACCTATAATGTTGAGATTGATAACTTTTTGTGAGAGCATTTCTTGGACTTGGAATATGAAGATGAATTGTAGGAAATGTCTTTCTCTTCAAAATGAGCTTTGGATGGAAATTTTCTGATAATCCATGTGAAAGTTATGCCCTGGTCAATTTCAGTTGACTTTTTCAGCTGTCCAAATATAGCAACTTTTGCATCTTTGATGATTTCTGAGCCAAATTTTGAGAATCATGATCAAGCATTGATCAAATGATGTTTGTGGCTTCAAAATGATATGTTGACCAAAAATTTGAACTTTTGACTGTCAAATGACCATTTTGCCCCTACAGTTGACTGTAGTGCAATCTAGGGTTTTGACTGTGCAATTTTGAGCTGAATGCCTTGAAACTTGATATGAGGATACTTGACCACATTTGTAGGCACATGAGACTTGATTGGGCCTTTGAAAACTTCATTTTCTTGATCAGGACTCAAACCCTAGTTTTGACTGTATAGGAGACAGTTGAACTGCATAACCCTTGGGGAATTTTGTGACCCTGATTTTGACAAATCTTGGAGAATATGGGAGGGCAAATTTTGGGGTACAACAGCTTGGTATCTCTGTTTTGGAGCAGACTCCATTTACTGGTTGGGAAAAGACTCTTAAGCCCGAAGAAATTGCTGCAGCCCTTCACTTGACCAAAGAATAGGTAATGGAAGTCCTGAAACACTGCCCCATTCTTGCACCGAAATAGCATACAAGCACTGTCTCTCGAAGGCTGCAAAGAGCAGTTTACCCAAATTGTTCAAATTATTTTGTTTTCCCTCCAAAAGCTTCAGCCAACTTTGCCTATAAATAAGAGGCTCCAACACATGTTTAAGGGAAGATCTTTGGACCAGAGGAACGAATCCCCCAAATTTTCTCAAACACAACAAAACTCTCAAGTTCATCAACACTTGAGAAATCAAAAAAACCAAGAATCCCAAACACTCACCTCTTTCGATTCTGAAGAACATCCCACACATAGAAGTTTGTTCAAACTCAAAGACAACCTTGTGTGACAACTCTTTGAACCAAAAGCAAACCCGCTGTGACTACTCTTCGAATTCCAGAAACGTCCAGGTAGCAGTTCAAGTTCGAATCCCACATCCATTCAAGTCCTGGAGCAAGGTAAGTTATTCTTACCTTTGAACTTTTTGTTTCATGGCATAACATGTAAATAATCTTTACGTTCGTTTGAAACATGGACATACCACTGTTCCTTTCGATTCCACCCTTTTACCATATTTTTCATAGCTATCCATTTTGTTTTGCTTTCTGTTTACCTAAACTTGCTTTAACTATTAAATTGTTTACAAGACAAATAGTAGCATGGCCTCAGGCCATGTTTCCATTTAATGCTTGAAATGAAAGAAACATGAAACAGGAAATAGGAAACGAAGCTTCTGGCTTCTATCCTCTTTCTCCAGGTCGAACGAAAGATACAAACAGGAGGAAAACCATACACTGACTTCCAGGCTCAGTCGAAAGGCATTCCCTCACTGCTTTCAACCTCCAGTCAAAGAAGGCAACAAGGCAGAACCAGAAGGCTTCGCCATACACTGACTTCCAGGCCCCAGTTGAAGGATACAACTTGTTGCTGCCTTTGCCCAATCGAAGGACAGGACCTCGCCCCTGTCAAGGCCCAATCAAAAGATGTGACTTTGCTGTTGCCAGCCCCAATCGAAGGAGGCCAACAGAATGCAAATCGAAGGTTGCTTCCCCCAAATCGAAAGACACTCATTTTTCTTACTTTTATCTTATTTTTTCCTCCATACTTTCTATGCACTTCAATATGGTTGTAATAGTGTAGGATTTATTTTTTGCACTTTTTATTACTTTTGTACAAATGCTAGTAACTAGGTGTGTATGGCAAGATAAAACCAACAAGTAGACAACCTAAAAATCAAAGACAAATGCATGCAATAAAACACACTTTGCACATATGCACTCTTAGGGTACACCTCACTTGGTTGCCTCAAATATGGTCATTGAGTATAGGAAGTTTTAGAGGTCGCCCTCTTGTCCTAAAATCATAGTTGCCTCGAAACGGTTGCCTCGGAAAAATGATCTAGGACATTAGGGTTACCGCTAAGGCATCCTAACATTGCTTTAGTGACCACATGTCCCTTAAACGAATTGACCCGAAAACTCCAACGACGATGCTACTTACTCCTCAATAGTGGGATAGCACTGTCTAAAGGACATTTGCACAGTTTAATTCCTTTTTGAGTAGGTAGATGTTCTTAAGTACTTGCTCCTTTTTAAAACAAAACAAAACTTTTCGCACTTACACTCTCTTTCAAACAAAAACTCTTTTCAAACCCACAAACACAAAGAAAAGCAAACTTTTGAAAACACAATGAGCAAGTACCTAAGAGCCCGTGGATAACCACGGATAGAAAGGGTGCTAACCCCTTCCCTTTCTATAATCTACCTCCCGAACCCGAGAAATATCTCAAAAAGGAATTTTTCTGTGCTTTTGTCCTTTCCTTGTTGGATAAAATAAAAGACGGTGGCGACTCTTGCTTACCGCGACATTTTGCGAAAACAAACGCAAACGCGAACCAGCATTCCAAAACAGTCAGTTCTCATTCCCACCGATCACAGAACTGGCGACTCTGCTGGGGAATACTCTTATAAGTGAGGTGTACTTTAGGATTAGATCATTATGTTTTCAATTATATGCTTTGTATGCTTTAATTTTGTGGGCTTGTATCGGAGTTCTATAGATCCTAACCCGGATCTGGGGATACCCTTTAGGTAAGTAGCAATAAACTGTGAGGGATCTATCCGGCGTAGACCGACACGGATGAAGCAGTAGCTACGTTGGTGTGACACCTTGGTCTGTACCGATATCCCTTGTGTTGGAACGAGGAGAATATGGGTCTTCTAAGGAGTCATTAAGCACCAACTGACCTTAGAACCTTAAATTGACCAACTTGGCCATAGAACAGTAGCAGTATGCTACACTCATTGAGACTAAACTCTCGCGATGATTCTGGTCGCAAGAAAAGGTTGCTAAATTGGAATTATGACCGATTAAGGGTAGTCAGTGATATTGAGATCCTCTAGAACCCAGTTACTATTTTTTAGGACAGGTCTTAACCAACTGAACTGAAAGAGGGTAGTACCTAAGCTCCATGCCATCCTGAAATCTAAGGGCTCTCTTGTGTGACTTGTGTGCCCTTTACCATGTGTGCCTTTTGTGGATACTTGTGGTGTGCCTTTACCATGACATCATAACATCATAAACATTGCATACATATTGCATAAGGACTAACCATTTCAAAGATCTCGAGGGTCTTCGATGCAGGGTCAAGTTGAACCAGACGTCTACCAAAGGACAAGAGGGTACCTCTCTAAACAAACACCATCAAAGATCAAGTGCAACAACTTGAATCAGGGGCTATGACCCACTTGACATGGTGAGCTTGATTCTCGTGGAAAGACATCCACCGGTACAAAGTTCTCCAATCAAGGATGTTCAATTTCTAACATTTTCTTGTGTTTACCCCGAGAGATTCTTGAAAACATGCATCCACATATCATGCATTACATCATAACAGGTTTTCCTTTTCAGGTTTCCTTATTCTCCTACTGTTTATTTCAGTAGAGATGGCTCTAGAGAGGACTGTCCAAGATCTCCGGGCTCAAAACGCCCAACTTCAAGATATGTTCTTGAACCTATCCCAGGGGCAAGAAGAAGTGAAAGCTCTCCTCACAAGGGGCATGGTCCTGGGGAATTCAGGCAGTGTCAGGAATGATCAGTTGGAAGAACTTCAGATTGAGCTGACAACAATGAAGATCCAGATGATGGGACAGCTGGTGGGTCAGATGGCTCTCATTCAAGACCTGGCTCAAAGACAAGAAGAGCTCAGGGTTCTCGTCAACAAACTGCTTCGAGATAACCAAATGGGGAAACAACTAGGGTTGAAGATCAAGTCATCATTCAACCTCCTCTGAGACAAGAAGGCAAGGGAAAAGCTCCTCAACTTGCTTCAGGGTCACAAGCCCAACAACAACCTCGCCAACAACAACAGGGTAATCGGCGTAGGCGGAATACATCTGAAAGACGCTTCACCGAAATTGACATGTCATTATCTCAAGCACTGCAACACCTGTTGGAAGCCAAGTTGGTTGTATTAAGGGACCCTCCTCAGAATCCCAACACAGCCTCTCCAAGGTACAATCCAACTGCAAGATGTGCGTACCACTCCAACAGTCCTGGACATGACACTGATAGATGTTGGACGTTGAGAAATAAAATTCAAGATCTAATTGAAGAAGGAACGCTGGAGTTCACACAAGATGGCCAGACTGAATTCTTCTGTCGTCCCTCAAAGGCTCGCCACCTAAAGTGACAAGTTCAGACAAAGAGGCTTCTGTTCATTTTGAATTTTCAATTGTAATTTCTTTTGTTATTAAAACAATTATCTATTAATGTCAAACTTTGTTTCATTAATGCATTGCATATGTTTGTCTTGAATTCATCCTTTCATTTTCACTATATTTAAACTATGCTTTTTACTCTTTTTATGACATTAAACTCTTGCTAAAAGTTACATGCCTTTAGAGGGAGGATGACGAAACAATACCGTAATCTCATACAGTATGCTTTTGAAGAGACCTTGCTGACGATGTACATGCGTTTCTTTCAAATCCTAAACACTGGAGTTATAAGGAAGATAATCCCTAGTCAACCCCTTCGAGCCAAAGAAGTAGGAGTTTTCTGTTTTAAACACAAATTGAAACCTTTAATTTAAACCAGGGGCAGGGTAGTCTCTCAGTTAATTCAAAAAAAGATGCGCATTAAAGTCGCAAACTCTCAGTTCATAATACAACGAACGACATCAAAAACATTCATCTGGAATCAAAAGACAGTGGTGGTTCCTTATCTCATAGGCAGCCAATCTCTCAAAAGAGAAAAGCCCACTGAGCCAAAACCTATAAAGAAGGCTTAAGAAAGCTGGGGCATCCCGCTGACTGTAATCTCGAAAACAGGAACAGTCAGGCAAAAGTTAGGGATAACAAATCAAAAGAACGAGGTCACTACAAATCCTCAACAACATGAAAAATGTTGCAAAAATGACTGCCTTCCAACAAATTCAACTTGTGTGAACCATCACCAAAACGTCGTTCTAAATTCAAATAGAGTTCGACGCACAATTAACTGAGTTTAGGATTGAAGAACATCACGAAGAGCGGGTGGGTACATATATACTTTGAGCCTTTATCCTTTGTTTCTTAAACCATGAACCAAGCCACGTTACAACCCTTAAAAAGTCCTAATTGAAGCATGGGTTAGTTCAAAAGCATACTGTTACAAAAGGTATCCTGACTCCTGTAAGGCTTTGCCCTAAATCTTGTGTTGAATTTGTCTTATAAAAAGTTTTCTGCTAAAAAACGCATTTTTTCAAAACTTCGAGACAAACATAAACTTTGCGTTACTTGAATATCATTGTTTACATATGGCTATTTGTTTAACAGCGGAGAAATTCACATAATGAATATCCAGTGAACAAAAGCTTTGTCAGTGAACAAAATCAATTCAAGAAGGATGACACTTCCATTGACAAATCTCCTATCAACAAGGGGGCATGACATGTCACTATCCAGCACACCTGGGGCAGTCCAGTCAAGATTCCAGGAAATCTCTCAAAGAAGTGCAGAGTAACCAGGGGCAGGTCTCCATCTCCGTCACTTGGGACATTGAGCGTCAATCCCAACAAAGGGTTACATACAATCAAATATTTTTGGCAATGCCACGAACATTTGCTACTAGGGGCAATGACGAATCTCTCCAAAGTCCTTCTCATAGGATGACTCCCCAGACAAAGTTTAATCTCTGAACACCTTTCCCCAGCTGAGACAACCTCAAGAATCCCCAAAGACTTTCCCTCAACGAAGTCATCACCTCTCAAGCAGACCGACAACAGGGTTTATTTCCCCAACAAACTACAGATTCCCCAGCTTGAGTTTTCCTATCCGACTACTACAAATCAAAGGACCACAACTCCTCTTCCCCGGTAGACTACTCTATAATTCCCAGCAAGTTACTGTGAAACCTGGACCCGACCAGATAACAGTTCAACTTTGACTCCCCAATAGAGCAACGGACAACCGAGACTCCTGAACTATCAATCAAGCAGAGTTAGTCTACCGTCATCCTCGAAAAGGCTTGGTATCCCTAGAAGATCTTAATATCCCCCATCGGAGTATAAAGATATTCTCCATCAAGCATAAGAGCATCCCCGGAAGTCTTAATATTCCTCAACAGAATATAAGAATGTTCCCCAGCAGAATACAAGATACCACAATGGAGTTATCTCCCCAGCGCAGTCTAAAAAAAGCTTCCCCGCCAAAGTTGAATCATCTTACCCAGTAGATTCTGGAAGCTTATCCCCTGCAGAATACAAGTGCATCTCCCCAGCCAAATCCAGAGGTTATCCTCACAAGAGTCTAATTGGGTTATCCTCAGCAAGTTGCAACTGAAAGATCATCCCCGACGAAGTTCTTTCTATCCCCAGCGGAGTTCATCATCAAAATCCCCAGCAGAGCTTATCAACAGATTCCCCAGCGGAGTTATCATTAAAATCATCAACAGAACATCTCTCCCCCACAGAGTAATTCCCCGTAGAGTAATCTCTTCACCGTGTTTATTCCCCAACGGAGTTCCTCTCTCCTGCAGGTTTATTCTCATAACCATCTTCGGTCATCATCCCCAGCAGAAACAAAGAACTCAACTCTATTCTCCAGTAGCTCCGGGATTTATTTTCCCCATATAAAACATCATATTCTCATACATCATGATACATGCATGTACACATCATACCATACAATCTCATTTATGTTGAGAACATCATTGCTTGATCCATATCATGCATTGCATATGACTGACCTTTACCTTTTAGGAAAAATGTAGTTAAGTTCTCAGCCTAGTCGAAGATCTGACCAGTTCTTAAATCTCAATTGAATTATCATCAGTTGAATTTTAGATAAGGTTCTCAATCTCGACAGTTTCCTCCGTCATTGTGTGGACGAGTTCTATAACCTCAACGGTATACTCCCAGTGAGCACGAGACAGTTCCTAGATCTTGATGAAGATGTTTCCCTATGTCATAGTGTGGACAAGTACTATAACCTCAACGGTATACTCCCGGTGAGCACGAGTCAGTTCCTAGATCTTGATGTTTTCCTCCGTCATAGTGTGGACGAGTTCTATAACCTCAACGGTATACTCCCGGTGAGCACGAGACAGTTCCTAGATCTTGATGAAGATGTTTCCCTACATCATAGTGTGGACGAGTACTATAACCTCAACGGTATACTCCATTGAGCATGAGTCAGTTCCTAGATCTTGATGTTTTCCTCCGTCATAGTGTGGACAAGTTCTATAACCTCAACGGTATACTCCCGGTGAGCACGAGATAGTTCCTAGATCTTGATGAAGATGTTTCCCTACGTCATAGTGTGGACGAGTACTATAACCTCAACGGTATACTCCATTGAGCAAGAGTCAGTTCCTAGATCTTGATGTTCTCCTCCGTCATAGTGTGGACAAGTTCTATAACCTCAACGGTATACTCCATTGAGCACGAGACAGTTCCTAGATCTTGATGAAGATGTTTCCCTATGTCATAGTGTGGACCAGTACTATAACTTCAACGGTATACTCCCGGTGAGCACGAGTCAGTTCCTAGATCTTGATGTTTTCCTCTGTCATAGTGTGGACGAGTTCTATAACCTCAACGGTATACTCCCGGTGAGCACGAGACAGTTCCTAGATCTTGATGTTTTCCTCTGTCATAGTATGGACGAGTTCTATAACCTCAGCGGTATACTACGTTGAGCACGAGACAGTTCCTTGATCTTGATGAAAATGTTTCCCCCCAATTGGATTATGGACAGGTTCTTAAGACTCAGCCGAAGCATTCTCTCAGTTGAAGTACAGGCAAGTTCGTAAATCTCCACAAAAGTTAGGCTTCCCCAGTGGAATCTTCTACAATAACAGGTATGCAAGTTCTCGCTAAGGAATCTCTTATGCGATCGACACTCCTGCAGATGGCATTTGTAAGCCCATCCTCCTACCAACAATCTCCAAATGTAATCTGTAAGCCCATTCTCGACATCACAATGCTGATACTACACCATGCGAGTGCAAATTTTTGGTCACTCTAGTGTTCAATTATCTTCCACCTTCGGATCACGAAAGGCTCGAAAGCCAATCTATATCCTCAGGTTTAATAAAATTGATTAGGGGCAACTGTTGTACCCCAAAATTTGCCCTCTCAATTATCAAGGCATCTCTCACAATGATTCTCAAAGTTCAAGCTTGAACAAGTGCATTGGGATTTTCCAATACCAAAATTAAAAGGAAACTATCAAAAAGGGAGAAAACATATAAAAATAACATTTTGACAAATTTGGAGGAAATAGGTCTCCTTCGATTCAGCACCCTTCGACTGACTCTAAGCCTCCTTCGAATGCAAGTTTAGGTGCATCCTTCATTTGGATTTGAAACCTCCTTCGAATGCAACTTGGGTACATCCTTCGTTTGGATTTGAAACCTCCTTCGAATCCACTTGCACAAAGGGCCTCTTGCAGACTTTGCCTCTCACAACTTTCATTTGAGCCACAACTTGCACGCAAAAGGCATCCCCCTTGCTAGCATGCATAAGGTACAAAGCCTCCTATAACTTCCGTCAATTCCAAGGCAAAAAGCTCCCTTTTGGGGTCCTTCGATTTGCACTTTTTTGCCTCATGTATGCCTCTTTTGAATCTGGACATTTTGCCTCATGTATGCCTCTTTCGAATCTGGACATTTTGCCTCATGTATGCCTCTTTCGAATCTGGACATTTTGCCTCATGTATGCCTCTTTCGAACCTGGACATTTTGCCTCCTGCATGCCTCTTTCGAATCTGGACATTTTGCCTCATGTATGCCTCTTTCGAATCTGGACATTTTGCCTCATGTATGCCTCTTTCGAATCTGGACATTTTGCCTCATGCATGCCTCTTTCGAATCTGGACATTTTGCCTCCTGCATGCCTCTTTCGTTTGGGCATGTGGCTCCCTTCATACAATCTTTATTTGATCATTGACCTTTTGTGTGCTTGCTTGGAGTCACAAAGTTTAGACCTCCTCCATGCAGGCTTCGACAAGACATTGACTATGTTTGTACTAGCTTCGACTGGACAACATTTCTCTTTAGTATGCTGCATTTCCATCCTTGACAAACTTCAGCACATGGTTGATGGCCCCCTCAAAAGACATATAGTGGTGGACATGATGGGCATACATATGAGTCCCTGTCGAAGGGTACGCCTTACTAGTCCATTCGAAGCACACATTTGGCCCCTTCAAATGATGCACAAAGATGATTCGTTCGAGGGACACTTGTTGGAGGAAAGTCAAACAATGTGTTGGAAGAAGAATCTGGTCGAAGGAGGGTCAAAATGAAAGGATAAAATATTCAAAGATGCTTGCTGCCAAGTTCAGACATGGTACACTGGCCAAAATTGCTGCATAGCAGTCCTGAAACACTGCCCCATTCTTGCACTGAAATAGCATACAAGCACTGTCCCTCGAAGGCTGCAAAGAGCAGTTTACCCAAATTGTTCAAATTATTTTGTTTTCACTCCAAAAGCTTCAGCCAACTTTGCCTATAAATAAGAGGCTCCAACACATGTTTAAGGGAGGATCTTTGGACCAGAGGAACGAATCCCCCAAATTTTCTCAAACACAACAAAATTGTCAAGTTCATCAACACTTGAGAAATCAAAAAAACCCAGAATCCCAAACACTCACCTCTTTCGATTCTGAAGAACATCCCACCCATAGAAGTTTGTTCAAACTCAAAGACAACCTTGTGTGACAACTCTTTGAACCAAAAGCAAACCCCCTGTGACTACTCTTCGAATTCCAGAAACGTCCAGGTAGCAGTTCAAGTTCGAATCCAACATCCATTCAAGTCCTGAAGCAAGGTAAGTTATTCTTACCTTTGAACTTTTCGTTTCATGGCATAACATGTAAATAATCTTTACGTTCGTTTGAAACATGTACATACTACTGTTCCTTTCGATTCCACCCTTTTAACATATTTTTCATAGCTATCCCTTTCGTTTTGCTTTCTGTTTACCTAAACTTGCTTTAACTATTAAACTATTTACAAGACAAATAGTAGCATGGCCTCAGGCCATGTTGCCATTTAATGCTTGAAATGAAAGAAACAGGAAACAGGAAATAGGAAACAAAGCTTCTGGCTTCTATCCTCTTTCTCCAGGTCGAACGAAAGATACAAACAGGAGGAAAACCATACACTGACTTCCAGGCTCAGTCGAAAGGCATTCCCTCACTGCTTTCAACCTTCTGTCGAAGAAGGCAACAAGGCAGAACCAGAATGCTTTGCCATACACTGACTTCCAGGCCCCAGTCGAAGGATACAACTTGCTGCTGCCTTTGCCCAATCGAAAGACAGGACCTCGCCCCTGCCAAGGCCCAATCGAAAGACGTGACTTTGTTGTTGCCAGCCCCAATCGAAGGAGGCCAACAGAATGCAAATCGAAGGCTGCTTCCCCCCAATCGAAAGACACTCATTTTTCTTACTTTTATCTTATTTTTTCCTTCATACTTTCTATGCACTTCAATATGGTTGTAATAGTGTAGGATTTATTTTTTGCACTTTTTATTACTTTTGTACAAATGCTAGTAACTAGGTGTGTATGGAAAGATAAAACCAACAAGTAGACAACCTAAAAATCAAAGACAAATGCATGCAATAAAACACACTTTGCACATATGCACTCTAAGGGTACACCTCACTTGGTTGCCTCGAATATGGTCATTGCATATATGATATTTAACCTGCTTGTTACATTGTTTCACAACTTTATATGTTTTCGAAAGTGTGTATTTAGATCACACAAGTGTAGTGGTTTGGTTTAGATACATAAATCTAAATTGATGTTAGAGGATGGAGAAAGCAGTGTTAATGGTGGATGGCAGTCTATAATGGTGAGCCAAAAATCCTGCCATACCAGGCGCTTTGTAGCGCTGTTATAGCGGATTATGGCAGAAAAATCTACAATATCGGCCAATATTTATCATTGCTGCAAGCTCAAAATCCGCCATGGATATCTGCCAGCACTGCCATGGTTGATATTTGATAACAGTGGGAGAAAGTGTTATGGCGGATATTCGACAACACTGGGAGAATGTGGGACTATGGAGCTTATGGGGTTGGTGTGGGACTATGCTAATCCACCAATGTGCCACGGTTCAATCACAAAATAGAGAGTGAAGATATTGAGCAAGAAAGCATGAGAATACCTTCACAAGTGGCCTAAAGAAGGTTGGACAAAGGCATATCTCAAAGAAAATTCCCACTTAAAACAATTGTGAAGTATTAAACTGCAAAGAGCCTAAATTAAAAATGGATGCTTAATTTAAATATGGCTAAAAATGTTAGATGCCATTGAATGAGAACAATGAGTTACAAAATGTTAAGTTTGCTAGTAGAGTCAGACCTACTTGGACAAGTTGAAAATTCATAACAATATATGGATGTTGTATTAGACATGTCCTTCTCGAGGCTGCTACCCCTCAAACTAAATCTAGCACCCCACATTTTTCTTAATTCTCAAAATGCCCATGAATAAATTTGGGGTGGAAAAAAAATGAAATTTTGAGTAGATTTGTGAAATCTTCGGTTATTCATTTTTAAATTTTCAGTATAATTAAAAAAAAAATTATATTATTTTTATACTACTAGAAATTTCGAAATACAATGAAATTTCTTACTATTGAAAATTTCAAAAAAATCTGACATTTTCTTGAAATTTCTGGTAATGTAAAATTTAGGGGCAAAAGAATAATAGCACTATCATTGAGGGGTGTCAGGTATAAGTGTGGGAGTGACAAGTTAAATCCCCGTCCTTCTCGTTTAAGGTATCAAGTCCAATATTACAGTGTAAAAGTGGATGTAGATCTGGGTGCAGGCACTTGTGCATGCAGGTTTGAGTAGTTGGGTAGTTGACTAGTAATAACTTTGAGCAAAAATAATTATTTTTCAATGATTTTTGCTTGCAAATATATACAATATTATACTAATGTTAATTGTGATGCATTTATTGGAAAGTGTATGTAACTTAATATTTTTTGCCCCTATCTTGATTGGTAAGACGAGACATGCCATGAAAGTTTCATACTCAACGTGATTATTGGTAGTGGAGAATTCAAAACATAGGGATACTTCACTCACCAACTCTACTTCATTTTCTAATATGAGTTTGGCCCCTCTCCCATGCTAATAACAATAATAATAACAACAATAACAATAATAACAATAATAATAATAATAATAATAATAATAATAATAATAATAATAATAATAATAATAATAATAATAATAATAATAATAATAATAATAACAATAACAATAATAATAATAATAATAACAATAATAATAATAATAATAACAATAACAATAACAATAACAATAATAATAATAATAATAATAATAATAACAATAACAATAATAACAACAATAACAATAATAACAATAACAATAATAATAACAATAATAATAATAACAATAACAATAACAATAATAATAATAACAATAATAACAATAACAATCATAATAATAATAATAATAATAATAATAATAATAATAATAATAATAATAATAATAATAATAATAACAATAACAAGAAACGGAATAAAAAACTATCTTTTAATTCAATTTAAAAATTTAAGAGTAATTAATTACATAATTTTTAAAATTTTTAAAAATAATAGAAAATAAAACTATATCAATTAAATTTTTGAAGGAACTAAAATATATCATCTTTTCGATATAGACTAAAAATAGTTTTTTTTATCACTTAACCCTAATAATAATAATATATAACGAGCGAATGTACAATTTATTTGAATTGTAACAACGTCTCGTACCTAAACCGTAGCAGGTCTTACCTTCTCAACCATTCCAAGCAAGAAGACGTTGTCTGCTCACTTTTTACAGGTTTGAATATAAAGATTCTTATCTTTTAGATTGTTCTGCATTTTCTAAAAGAATGGTGGTTTCTTTAAGATGACTCGAACATTTCCTAAAAGGAAAGATTGTTCATAGTGTATTAGATTTTCTTGAGTACGTTGTTATCTTTTTCTTGGTGATACTAAAGTATCTTTAAGGATGTGGGGTAGAAGTGATTATGTATAGAAGTTGATTTGAATTTATAAAGAATGATGCTTCGAGTGATAAACTTGAGATAATTTGGCAGTGCATTTTGATTTGTTTTTCATGTTAACAGTCAATAATCATTCATGATGGATAAACTTGTGTCAACTCGTCGAGTCAGTTAGTTAAAAACAACCTGTAAAATGTGAGGTAAGAAGGGAACAAGAGAAAAGGAATAGAATGTGTCAGAACTTCACATGGCCATAGCAGGCAAAATGGAAACAAAAGCGAACAACATTTTCTTCCTTTCTTTTTTTCTTTTCTTTATTATTCTACTTTGACGCTTTTAATTCACGAGGAGCGGGTTTCATCTTCTCGAAGACAAGTAGAGTTGCAGAGAGAAAGTAGTTGGAGGAGAAGGTGGAAAGAGAATGTGAGAGTGGGTTATGTTTAAATTTGTTTTTCTAAATAGTAGAGTTGCAGAGATAAACTTGATATTTTTTGCAATGGATTTTGGTTTATTTCCATGTTAACAGTCAATAATGAAATTGTGTAGATAAGAAATGAAGTTATAGTTAACTACTGCATTTGATCTTGGTGTGAAACATATGAAGCTACAAAAATCAGTTTTCACACCTCATCAAACATATACAGAAACACGCATTGAACATGACAAGCATCCACACAGATTTTTATATTATTTACTTAACTGGTATGTTTTCTTTTGGTGTTTCAGGACACTATGGACCCACTACCTCCCTGGAGGAACATTAATATGAATAATACGGATTGGTGGAGGTCTTTGGACATCGACAATAAGTTGGAAGATGAAAATTATCTCAATCAGCTTTCAGAAGGTGTGTTGATTGACGTTTTGACTAAGGTAGAAACTAAACAAGCAATGTATGTTTGCTCACATGTGCTACACCAAAGGCATGTGAACACTTGGAAGCGGGTAAACACTTTATGTTTTAACAATAACTCTCATCAAAATCTGAATGATTTAGATGAGTATGTAAATCGTGTTTTAACTCAACGTGGCAACTTTAAGGTTAACACGTTAGTGTACCACCGTTGCGGTGAGGAGAACAAAACCAATGAAATTTTACTTACAAGGATGCTGCAGTACTCATTTGACCATGATGTGGAAAGCATCTGGATTAACTTAAAAACTTTGCATGGTCGAAGTACAAAGGTAACCTTTCCCACTTTTATTTTGGAGTCTAGTACCTTAAAAGTGTTACATCTAGATTTTTGCGCCTTAAATAATTTGAACCTTAGCAAAGAAGGAAAGTCTTCCTCCATTGAAGAGTTACACCTCTTAAATCTTGCTACTCGATTTATTGTACCTTTGTCTCATAGAAGAATCAGGCTCCCTTCTTCAATTATGTCTGATCCTTTTGGGTTTACTTGGAATAGCCTCACATCACTCAACATTCAAAAGGTTCGTATTAGATGTGGAGAAAACCAGATTGTGTCCCCATTTGAAGAAATGGTTAATTTAACCCATCTCTGTATAAGTCAGACCTTTTCTAGATCTTTCACACCTGCAGAATTTGTTATATCAGCACCCAAGTTGAGTAATATCAGGCTCACCCTCAACAAGTTTGGTTGCAAAGTTACTGTCATGGGAAAGAAACTAATAAAAATGGTAGTTTTAGTTCATGCCGTTTGGCTACAGGTTCATTTGTATTACATTTCTATTGAAGGAGGACTGTTAATAACCGCAGAAGAATCAGAAATAGCTTCTTCTGAACATGGTCTCTTTAAAATAAATTGGAGCCAGGAGAAGGGGAGTGTTGTAGACATGTCATATGATAAATTTGACCAAGTACGTAAAATTACTTAAATGTTATATGATTTTTCATTCAGATTGAATTTGTAAATAACATTTAAAACTCTTTCAGATGGTGCCTGATGCAAATACAGATATGGTTCTCCAAGCTGAAAGTCTGCCATCAAGTCTCAGTATGAACTACAAATGCATAGAGGGAGGTGTGCAGAGTATGACGGTCTGATAACTGATATTCAGTGATTGAGTTGATGGCTTGTAGCTAAAATGATAAGCCTTGTATAACCAACTTAAGGTTTTCTGTTCGACTAAACTTCTTAACTGTCCAGTAATCATACATCTACACATGGTATAGCCCAAACATGTACTACTATTATTGACTTAGTAAAAAATATCAGTAAAACCTTGTAATCATTTTGTTTTAGTTTTAGCAACTTAACTACAATCCCTACAATGGTAATCATTTTAATTGGAATGTAAATTTCTTTTCATTCATGTAAATACTAAACAACATTTTTGAAAAAACTGGTGATGTTAAATAAATCAACAATGAGCATACGACATGCTTAACTAGTTTACAAAGCAAAACTCATTATATCTTACCATTCACAACTCACACAAAAACTCTTATTATGACAAAACACCAAGCACAAATTTTTACAACATAACAGAACAACAACAAATCATACATGTGGGAGCCATTAAAGTCAAGCAGATAGCATTTTTCTTTCTTTTCACATTATAGCTTTTAAATGAACTTAAATGTACAAAGATGAAAAAGACAAAATAAAGAAATAAGAAAATGAAACAAAATTTAAAAAGACGAAGAGGGAATAGTAAAAAGTAACAGCCATTAAAGACGATTATGTTGAATGAGAAAGAGAATGAGGATCAAGGCATGGAAGTTAAGCTAATGCAACATTGAAAAGAGAACATCGTGATCACTAATGACTTGCACTACAAGCTATCGGTACTGTTGTACCCCAAAATTTGCCCTCTCAATTATCAAGGCATCTCTCACAATGATTCTCAAAGTTCAAGCTTGAACAAGTGCATTGGGATTTTCCAATACCAAAATTAAAAGGAAACTATCAAAAAGGGAGAAAACAGATAAAAATAACATTTTGACAAATTTGGAGGAAAATAGGTCTCCTTCGATTCAGCACCCTTCGACTGACTCTAAGCCTCCTTCGAATGCAAGTTTAGGTGCATCCTTCGTTTGGATTTGAAACCTCATTCAAATGCAACTTGGGTACATCCTTCGTTTGGATTTGAAACCTCCTTCGAATCCACTTGCACAAAGGGCCTCTTGCAGACTTTGCCTCTCACAACTTTCATTTGAGCCACAACTTGCATGCAAAAGGCATCCCCCTTGATAGCATGAACAAGGTACAAAGCCTCCTATAACTTTCATAGATTCCAAGGCAAAAAGCTCCCTTTTGGGGTCCTTCTGTTGTACCCCAAAATTTTCGCTCTCATGTTTTCCAAAGTCTTCCCCCTAAATGGTTGACCAGAAACCCTTGCCTAAGGAAAAAGAAAATTTTTGAGTGGTGCTTTAAGTACCTTTAGATTGGCATTCTGAAGGACCTTTCTATTGGCATTCTGAAAGACCCTTCGATTGGTATTCTGAAGGAGCCTTTCGATTGGCATTATGGATAAGCCTTTCGATTGGCATTATGGACAAGCATTTCGATTGGCATTATGGACAAGCCTTTCGATTGGCATTATGGACAACCATTTCGATTGGCATTATGTCAAGGCCTTCGATTGGCATTCTGAAAGACCCTTCGATTGGTGTTCTGAAGGAGCCTTTCGATTGGCATGGATAATTCCCTTCGATTGGTATTATGGACAAGCACTTCGATTGGCATTGTGTCAAGGCCTTCGATTGGAATTCTGAAAGACCTTTTCGTTTGGCACCCTGGGCCAAGCCTTTCAATTGGCATGCCAAGGGATCCTTCGATTTAGCATTGTGTCAAGGCAGCTTCGACAGGCATGTTAACCATGTCCTTCGATTAGCATGAACAACACCTTTCGATTGGCCTGTTAACAGTGTCTTTCGATTGAAATTTTAACAAGTACCCTTTGATTGGTATATGGACAAATACCCTTCAATTAGCATTTCAGTGCAGAGTTTCCCTTAATAAGAACGTTAGAACGAAATGACCTTCGAATGGCATTTCAGTGCAGAGTTTCTCTTAATCTAAGATACTCTGATGAAGGAAGTTCTGAACACTTCGAATCAGAACTTAGACTCATCACAAGGCCAAGGATTGGTCGAAGTTGTCTAATAGGGAATGTTCTAAATAGATTCAAATTGGACTTTGAAGCTGGCAAAGAAGGCAAATTCAAAAGGAAGTGGATCTACAAAGGGCAAGTCAGCTTTCGATTTTCATCATATTGGAGGCCCAAACAGCTCACAACAGGCTGGCAGTAACGCATGAAAGCAGATTAGCATGTGATTGAATCAAAAATAGAAAGTCTTTATGAAGAAATCAAATCAAATCCATGTAAAGGCATAGTGTGGACAAAAAAGATTGAATTAGGCTATTTTTGGAATGATATTCAAAGTGAATCAAATCAAGAATCAAGACATTGATGGAGGAAGATTGAGGCCAGGTTTTCAACCCTAATTCATCCCATTATATACAAGCAAGCCACACAAATCACACATACATAAACTCTACACACGAAAAAACACACAAAGTCTGCAGAAACGGCCATACAACTTTGAGAAAAAAAGCTTGAGAACCTTGGATCTGAAATTGCACTTAGAGACCTTTTCAGGATCAAACAAAGGTTCCAATCGCTTCCTTGGACCTCACTGAAGCAGTACCAATCATTATCGTGTGCTCTACTGCCCCAAAAAGCCCTGTAAGTATCGCTCTGAACCCCCATATTCATGGAATTGTAAAGCTTCAATCTTGCATTCATTCTTTAAAATAATTGCATATTTGAACTCCTGACATCATTTGCAAAGTTTCTGTATTATTCAATTTCATTATTATGCCCTATATCACAAAACGCCATGGTAGATTGTTTTAGGGTTATTTCAGGGATTTTCATTACAGGGCAAATTGGTCAACAAAAGGACCATGGTTGGAACCAGGGCGGAGAGGCGAGCAGAACCATGCCTTTAGTTTGCATTTTAGTGGCTTGTGGCAGATTTTGAGGCAGCATGATGTATAGCTACAGACAATCGTCTGTTGGTATAGGCCAAAGGATTTTCAGCCACAATCCCCATGACAGGGACGATAACGTGGCATGGCCAGATTGGCCTGTTTGAAATATTAGCGCGTTCTTTCTTATTTTCCAGCATATTCATTGATTTTCCCATATATTATTTATCTCTTATTCCAATGACAATTGAACAAACTGGCTGGTTGGTGAACGTGTTAGTACAAGACCCCTTGGGACCTGGATTCGAATCCCTGGTCCCCCCCAAAACTTTGTTACATTTTTTCTTCAGGTACTCAGGTGAAGCATTCCAGGCGTGGTTCACCATATGCCCCAGGGATCAGCATGCCAAGTGGCCCACCAGGGAGATCTAGTGATCCAGATTGCACGCCCATCATAGTCCTCAGTCAACAAACATGCATGGAGTCACAAAAAGTCCAACAGGCTAGACGTTTGGGCCTGGAAATTGCAACTCAAACACCTTCTTCAGGCCCAGCACTCCCCCCTGAGTTTGTTTATTTTATTTATCTTTTCATTATTTTCTATTTCTATTTTATTAATATTAGTATCTTAATTAACCAATTAACTAATTAACTTTTTTTCATAAAAAAATCAGAAAACAAAAAAATATTTTTATTTAAATTCCATTAATGTTATTATTTATTTTTGTAAATAAAAAGTTAACCAATTAATTTAGTCTTAATTATGTTCAATTTCAATATATTTTGCATTAAATTAAAATCAATATAGAATTAGGTTTTTTTTTATATTTTTAACCATTCCTTTTTATTTCCTTAATTAAAATAAAACTCAAAAAATATTTTCTTTTTTAATTAATTAATTCCATTATTAATTTAGACTTAATTCTTAATTCGAAAAAGACCAAAAATATGCTTTATTTAATGAAAAATGGTCAAAACCCTAGGACACTCCGATTCAATTTTTCTCGCGCACATATTATCTTTGATCCATATATTGTAACTGCTCCGAGGATGTAATAGCTTTAATTTAGGTTTTTATTTATCGCTTTTATTTACTTTTCGCATTTAATTTTAAGGGTTTGTTTTTGGCGATGTAAATACCCGACGCCTTGTAATAACTTAGCTTTATTTTCCGCAATTTATTTTCCGCACCCATTAACTGTTAGATGTTTGAATAATAGGTGATGCATGACAAGATTAACCTTTAATTTAAAATCAACCGTAGCTCACCATAACATGTACAAAGATAACATAAACTGAAAAACAATACACTCGCACATGCCACTCTTAGGGTACACCTCACTTGGTTGCCTCGAACGTGGTCATTAAGTATAGGATGTTTTAGAGGTCGTCCTCTTGTCCAAAGATCAAAGTTTCTTCGAAACGGTTGCCTCGGATAAAATGATCTAAGACATTAGGGTTACCGCTAAGGCGTCCTAACGTTGCTTTAGTGACTACACGTCCCTTAAATCGAATTGACCCGAAAACTCCAACGACGGTGCTACCTACTCCTCAATAGTGGGATAGCACTGTCTAAAGGACACTTGCACAATCTAATTCCTTTTTGAGTAGGTAGATGTTCTTAAGTACTTGCTCCTTTTAAAAACAAAACAAAACTTTTCGCACTTACACTCTCTTCAAAAACAAAACTCTTTTCAAAACCCACAAACACAAAGAAAAGAAAACTTTTGAAAACATAGTGAGCAAGTACCTAAGAGCCCGTGGATAACCACAGATAGAAAGGGTGCTAACACCTTCCCTTTCTATAATCTACCTCCCGAACCCAAGAGATATCTCGAAAAGGAATTTTTCTGTGCTTTTGTCCTTTCCTTGTTGGATAAAATAAAAGACGGTGGCGACTCTTGCTTACCGCGACATTTGGCGAAAACAAACGCAAACGCGAACCAGCATTCCAAAACAATCAGTTCTCATTCCCACCGATCACAGAACTGGAGACTCTGCTGGGGAATATAAGTGAGGTTTACCTTAGGATTATATCACTTGTGTTTTCAATTGTATGCTTTGTATGCTTTAATTTTGTGGGCTTGTATCGGAGTTCTATAGATCCTAACCCGGATCTGGGGATACCCTTTAGGTAAGTAGCAATAAACTATGAGGGATCTGTCCGGCGTAGACCGACACGGATGAAGCAGTAGCTACGTTGGTGTGACACCTTGGTCTGTACCGATATCCCTTGTGTTGGAACAAGGAGAATATGGGTCTTCTGAGGAGTCATTAAGAACCAACTGACCTTAGAACCTTAAATTCACCAACTTGGCCATAGAACAGTAGCAGTATGCTACACTCATTGAGACTAAACTCTCGCGATGATTTCGGCCGCAAGAAAAGGTTGCTAAACTGGAATTATGACCGATTGAGGGTAGTCAGTGATATTGAGATCCTCTAGAACCCGGTTACTATTTTTTAGGACAGGTCTTAACCAACTGAAACTGAAAGAGGGTAGTACCTAAACTCCATGCTAGCCTGAAATCTAAGGGCTCTTTTGTGTGACTTGCGTGCCTTTACCATGTTTGCCTTTTGTGAATACTTGTGGTGTGCCTTTACCATGACATCATAACATCATAACATTGCATACATCTTGCATAAGGACTAACCTATTTCAAAGACAAGAGGGTTTCATCTTTGCTCTGTTTTGTAGGACATCATGATGCCCATGCGTAGGAATAGTATCCAGATCAACTTTGTTCAAGTACCTACTTTGCTTAAAGAGTTGCTCGTCAGGATTCCAGACACTACTTCCTTCATCAGGAGGCATGGTTCTCTTCTCAGTTTAGTCACCTCAAAGTTGGAAGAACAAATGATGAGTGTCCTGGTCCAGTTTTATGATCCCCTATATCATTGCTTCACCTTTCAAGACTTCCAGCTGGTTCCTACCCTGGAAGAATTCTCTGAGTTGCTTGGTATCTCTATTTTGGAGCAGACTCCATTTACTGGTTGGGAAAAGACTCTTAAGCCCGAAGAAATTGCTGCAGCCCTTCACTTGACCAAAGAAGAGGTAATGGCAGTCCTGAAACACTGCCCCATTCTTGCACCGAAATAGCATACAAGCACTGTCCCTCGAAGGCTGCAAAGAGTAGTTTACCCAAATTGTTCAAATTATTTTGTTTTCCCTCCAAAAGCTTCAGCCAACTTTGCCTATAAATAAGAGGCTCCAACACATGTTTAAGGGAGGATCTTTGGACCAGAGGAACGAATCCCCCAAATTTTCTCAAACACAACAAAACTCTCAAGTTCATCAACACTTGAGAAATCAAAAAAACCCAGAATCCCAAACACTCACCTATTTCGATTCTGAAGAACATCCCACACATAGAAGTTTGTTCAAACTCAAAGACAACCTTGTGTGACAACTCTTTGAACCAAAAGCAAACCCCCTGTGACTACTCTTCGAATTCCAGAAACGTCCAGGTAGCAGTTCAAGTTCGAATCCCACATCCATTCAAGTCCTGAAGCAAGGTAAGTTATTCTTACCTTTGAACTTTTCGTTTCATGGCATAACATGTAAATAATCTTTACGTTCGTTTGAAACATGTACATACTGTTGTTCCTTTCGATTCCACCCTTTTAACATATTTTTCATAGCTATCCCTTTTGTTTTGCTTTCTGTTTACCTAAACTTGCTTTAACTATTAAACTATTTACAAGACAAATAGTAGCATGGCCTCAGGCCATGTTAACATTTAATGCTTGAAATGAAAGAAATAGGAAACAGGAAATAGGAAACAAAGCTTCTGGCTTCTATCCTCTTTCTCCAGGTCGAACGAAAGATACAAATAGGAGGAAAACCATACACTGACTTCCAGGCTCAATCGAAAGGCATTCCCTCACTGCTTTCAACCTCAAGTCGAAGAAGGCAACAAGGCAGAACCAGAACGCTTCGGCATACACTGACTTCCAGGCCCCAGTCGAAGGATACAACTTGCTGCTGCCTTTGCCCAATCGAAGGACAGGACCTCGCCCCTGCCAAGGCCCAATCGAAAGACGTGACTTTGCTGTTGCCATCCCCAATCGAAGGAGGCCAACAGAATGAAAATCGAAGGCTGCTTCCCCCCAATCGAAAGACACTCATTTTTCTTACTTTTATCTTATTTTTTCCTTCATACTTTCTATGCACTTCAATATTGTTATAATAGTGTAGGATTTATTTTTTGCACTTTTTATTACTTTTGTACAAATGCTAGTAACTAGGTGTGTATGGAAAGATAAAACCAACAAGTAGACAACCTAAAAATCAAAGACAAATGCATGCAATAAAACACACTTTGCACATATGCACTCTTAGGGTACACCTCACTTGGTTGCCTCGAATATGGTCATTGAGTATAGGAAGTTTTAGAGGTCGCCCTCTTGTCCCAAGATCATAGTTGCCTCGAAACGGTTGCCTCGGAAAAATGATCTAGGACATTAGGGTTACCGCTAAGGCATCCTAACATTGCTTTAGTGACCACATGTCTCTTAATCGAATTGACCCGAAAACTCCAACGACGATGCTACTTACTCCTCAATAGTGGGATAGCACTGTCTAAAGGACATTTGCACAGTTTAATTCCTTTTTGAGTAGGTAGATGTTCTTAAGTACTTGCTTCTTTTTAAAACAAAACAAAATTTTTCGCACTTACACTCTCTTTCAAACAAAAACTCTTTTCAAACCCACAAACACAAAGAAAAGCAAACTTTTGAAAACACAATGAGAAAGTACCTAAGAGCACGTGGATAACCACGGATAGAAAGGGTGCTAACCCCTTCCCTTTCTATAATCTACCTCCCGAACCCGAGAAATATCTCAAAAAGGAATTTTTCTGTGCTTTTGTCCTTTCCTTGTTGGATAAAATAAAAGACGTTGGCAACTCTTGCTTACCGCGACATTTTGCAAAAACAAACGCAAACACGAACCAGACTTCCAAAACAGTCAGTTCTCATTCCCACCGATCACAGAATTGGCGACTCTGCTGGGGAATACTCTTATAAGTGGGGTGTACTTTAGGATTAGATCATTGTGTTTTCAATTGTATGCTTTGTATGCTTTAATTTTGTGGGCTTGTATCGGAGTTCTATAGATCCTAACCCGGATCTGGGGATACCCTTTAGGTAAATAGCAATAAATTGTGAGGGATCTATCCGGCGTAGACCGACACGGATGAAGCAGTAGCTACATTGGTGTAACACCTTGGTCTGTACCGATATCCCTTGTGTTGGAACGAGGAGAATATGGGTCTTCTAAGGAGTCATTAAGCACCAACTGACCTTAGAACCTTAAATTGACCAACTTGGCCATAGAACAGTAGCAGTATGCTACACTCATTGAGACTAAACTCTTGCGATGATTCCGGCCGCAAGAAAAGGTTGCCAAACTGGAATTATGACCGATTGAGGGTAGTCAGTGATATTGAGATCCTCTAGAACCCGGTTACTATTTTTTAGGACAGGTCTTAACCAACTGAACTGAAAGAGGGTAGTACCTAAGCTCCATGCCAGCCTGAAATCTAAGGGCTCTCTTGTGTGACTTGTGTGCCCTTTACCATGTGTGCCTTTTGTGGATACTTGTGGTGTGCCTTTACCATGACATCATAACATCATAAACATTGCATACATCTTGCATAAGGACTAACCATTTCAAAGATCTAGAGGGTCTTCGATGCAGGGTCACGTTGAACCAGACGTCTACCAAAGGACAAGAGGGTACCCCTCTAAACAAACACCGTCAAAGATCAAGTGCAACAACTTGAATCAGGGGCTATGACCCACTTGACATGGTGAGCTTGATTCTCGTGGAAAGACATCCACCGATACAAAGTTCTCCAATTAAGGATGTTCAATTTCTAACATTTTCTTGTGTTTACCCCGAGAGATTCTTGAAAACATGCATCCACATATCATGCATTGCATCATAACAGGTTTTCCTTTTCAGGTTTCCTTATTCTCCTACTGTTTATTTCAGTAGAGATGGCTCTAGAGAGGATTGTCCAAGATCTCCGGGCTCAAAACGCCCAACTTCAAGAAATGTTCTTGAACCTATCCCAGGGGCAATAAGAAGTGAAAGCTCTCCTCACAAGGGGCATGGTCCTAGGGAATTCATGCAGTGTCAGGAATGATAAGTTGGAAGAACTTCAGATTGAGCTGGCAACAATGAAGATCCAGATGATGGGACAGCTGGTGGGCCAGATGGCTCTCATTTAAGACCTGGCTCAAAGACAAGAAGAGCTCAGGGTTCTCGTCAACAAACTGCTTCGAGATAACCAAATGGGGCAAACAACTAGGGTTGAAGATCAAGTCATCATTCAACCTCCTCTGAGACAAGAAGGCAAGGGAAAAGCTCCTCAACTTGCTTCAGGGTCACAAGCCCAACAACAACCTCGCCAACAACAACAGGGTAATCAGCGTAGGCGGAATACATCTGAAAGACGCTTCACCGAAATTGACATGTCATTATCTCAAGCACTGCAACACCTGTTGGAAGCCAATTTGGTTGTATTAGGGACCCTCCTCAGAATCCCAACACAACCTCTCCAAGGTACAATCCAAATGCAAGATGTGCGTACCACTCCAACAGTCCTGGACATGACACCGATAGCTGTTGGACATTGAGAAATAAAATTCAAGATCTAATTGAAGAAGGAACGCTGGAGTTCACACAAGATGGCCAGACTGAATTCTTCTGTCGTCCCTCAAAGGCTCACCACCTAAAGTGACAAGTTCAGACAAAGAGGCTTATATTCATTTTGAATTTCAATTGTAATTTCTTTTGTTATTAAAACAATTATCTATTAATGTCAAACTTTGTTTCATTAATGCATTGCATATGTTTGTCTTGAATTCATCCTTTCATTTTCACTATATTTAAACTATGCTTTTTACTCACTTTATGACATTCAACTCTTGCTAAAAGTTACATGCCTTTAGAGGGAGGATGACGAAACAATACCGTAATCTCATATAGTATGCTTTTGAAGAGACCTTGCTGACGATGTACAGGCGTTTCTTTCAAATCCTAAACACTGGAGTTATAAGGAAGATAATCCCTAGTCAACCCCTTCGAGCCAAAGAAGTAGGAGTTTTCTGTTTTAAACACAAATTGAAACCTTTAATTTAAACCTGGGGCAGGGTAGTCTCTCATTTAATTCAAAAAAAGATGCACATTGAAGTCGCAAACTCTCAGTTCATAATACAACGAACGACATCAAAAACATTCCTCTGGAATCAAAAGACAGTGGTGGTTCCTTATCTCATAGGCAGTCAATCTCTCAAAAGAGAAAAGCCCACTGAGCCAAAACCTATAAAAGAGGCTTAAGAAAGCTGGGGCATCCCGCTGACTGTAATCTCGAAAACAGGAACAATCAGGAAAAAGTTAGGGATAACAAATCAAAAGAACGAGGTCGCTACAAATCCTCAACAACATGAAAAATGTTGCAAAAATGACTGCCTTCCAACAAATTCAACTTGTGTGAACCATCACCAAAACGTTGTTCCAAATTCGAATAGAGTTTGACGCACAATTAACTGAGTTTAGGATTGAAGAACATCACGAAGAGCGGGTGGGTACAAATATACTTTGAGCCTTTATCCTTTGTTTCTTAAACCATGAATCAAGCCATGTTACAACCCTTCAAAAGTACTAATTAAAGCATGGGTTAGTTCAAAAGCATACTGTTACAAAAGGTATCCTGACTCTTGTAAGGCTTTGCCCTAAATCTCGTGTTGAATTTGTCTTATAAAAAGTTTTCTGCTAAAAAACGCATTTTTTCAAAACTTCGAGACAAACATAAACTTTGCATTACTTGAATATCATTGTTTGCATATGGCTATTTGTTTAACAGCGGAGAAATTCACACAATGAATATCCAGCGAACAAAAGCTTTGTCAGTGAACAAAATCAATTCAAGAAGGATGACACTTCCATTGACAAATCTCCTATCAACAAGGGGGCATGACATGTCACTATCCAGGACACCTGGGGCAGTCCAGTCAAGATTCCAGGAAATCTCTCAAAGAAGTGCAGAGTAACCAGGGGCAGGTTTCCATCTTCGTCACTTGGGACATTGAGCGTCAATCCCAACAAAGGGTTACGTACAATCAAATATTTTTGGCAATGCCACGAACATTTGCTACTAGGGGCAATGACGAATCTCTCCAAAGTCCTTCTCATAGGATGACTCCCCAGCCAAAGTTTAATCTCTGAACACCTTTCCCCAGCTGAGACAACCTCAAGAATCCTCAAAGACTTTCCCCCAACGAAGTCATCACCTCTCAAGCAGACCGACAACAGGGTTTATTTCCCCAACAAACTACAGATTCCCCAGCTTGAGTTTGCCTATCCGACTACTACAAATCAAAGGACCACAACTCCTCTTCCCCGATAGACTACTCTACAATTCCCAGCAAGTTACTGTGAAACCTGGCCCCGACCAGATATCAGTTCAACTTCGACTCCCCAGTAGAGCAACGGACAACCGAGACTCCTGAACTCTCCCTCAAGCAGAGTTAGTCTACCGTCAGCCCCGAAAAGGCTTGGTATCCCTAGAAGATCTTAATATCCCCCAGCGGAGTATAAAGATATTCTCCATCAAGCGTAAGAGCATCCTCGACAGTCTTAATATTCCTTAACAGAATATAAGAATGTTCCCCGGTGGAATACAAGATACCACAATGGAGTCATCTCCCCAGCGCAGTCTAAAAAAAGCTTCCCCGCTAAAGTTGAATCATCTTACCCAGTAGATTCTGGAAGCTTATCCCCTGTAGAATACAAGTGCATCTCCCCAGCCAAATCCAGAGGTTATCCTCACAAGAGTCTAATTGGGTTATCCTCAGCAAGTTGCAACTGAAAGATCATCCCCAGCGAAGTTCTTTCTATCCCCAGCGGAGTTCATCATCAAAATCCCCAGCAGAGCTTATCAACAGATTCCCCGGCGGAGTTATCATTAAAATCATCAACAGAACATCTCTCCCCCACAGAGTAATTCCCTGCAGAATAATCTCTTCACCGTGTTTATTCCCCAACGGAGTTCCTATCTCCTGCAGGTTTATTCTCACAACCATCTCCGGTCATCATCCCCAGCAGAAACGAAGAACTCAACTATATTCTCCAGTAGCTCCGGGATTTTTTTCCCTAGATAAAACATCACATTCTCATACATCATGATACATGCATGTACAGATCATACCATACAATCTCATTTATGTTGAGAACATCATTGCTTGATCCATATCATGCATTCCATATGACTGACCTTTACCTTTCAGGAAAAATGTAGTTAAGTTCTCAGCCTAGTCGAAGATCTGACCAGTTCTTAAATCTCAATTGAATTATCATCAGTTGAATTTCAGATAAGGTTCTCAATCTCGACAGTTACCTCCGTTATAGTGTGGACGAGTTTTATAACCTCAACGGTATACTCCCGGTGAGCATGAGACAGTTCCTAGATCTTGATGAAGATGTTTCCCTACGTCATAGTGTGGACAAGTACTATAACCTCAACGGTATACTCCCGGTGAGCACGAGTCAGTTCCTAGATCTTGATGTTTTCCTCCGTCATAGTGTGGACGAGTTCTATAACCTCAACGGTATACTCCCGGTGAGCACGAGACAGTTCCTAGATCTTGATGAAGATGTTTCCCTACATCATAGTATGGACGAGTACTATAACCTCAATGGTATACTCCATTGAGCACGAGTCAGTTCCTAGATCTTGATGTTTTCCTCCGTCATAGTATGGACAAGTTCTATAACCTCAACGGTATACTCCCGGTGAGCACGAGACAGTTCCTAGATCTTGATGAAGATGTTTCCCTACGTCATAGTGTGGACGAGTACTATAACCTCAAGGTATACTCCATTGAGCACGAGTCAGTTCCTAGATCTTGATGTTTTCCTCCGTCATAGTATGGACAAGTTCTATAACCTCAACGGTATACTCCATTGAGCACGAGACAGTTCCTAGATCTTGATGAAGATGTTTCCCTACGTCATAGTGTGGACAAGTACTATAACCTCAACGGTATACTCCCGGTGAGCACGAGTCAGTTCCTAGATCTTGATGTTTTCCTCTGTCATAGTGTGGACGAGTTCTATAACCTCAACGGTATACTCCCGGTGAGCACGAGACAGTTCCTAGATCTTGATGAAGATGTTTCCCTATGTCATAGTGTGGAAGAGTACTATAACCTCAACGGTATACTCCATTGAGCACGAGTCAGTTCCTAGATCTTGATGTTTTCCTCCGTCATAGTGTGGACAAGTTCTATAACCTCAACGGTATACTCCTGGTGAGCACGAGACAGTTCCTAGATCTTGATGAAGATGTTTCCCTACTGTTCCGTGAAAAATGGAAAACAACCGCTGATCTTCCAAAAGGTTACTTATTTGGTGACTCGCAGGATCGATCAGATTGATCCTAAGACATGGTTGATTTTTGGAGTTTAAAGGTTTTGAAATAAAGAGTTTCGACTAATCCTAATGGTGATTAATGCAAGTAAAGTAGAGACACTTTAAATAAATTGCATGGAGAAAAGTTTGATAAAGTAAATAAAAGCGTTAAAGGGTTGTTAAATAAATGACTTCGACTGAAGTAAATGAGTGAAAGCGATAAATTGCTTGAATGTAAAAGACTTTGATTAAGGTAAATGGTGTTTCACACATACATTCTCAATGATTCTTTCTCTCACGATGGGTACTTGAATCTAAATGAGTGACTTGTATACAATGATGAACACCTCTAAAAACTTCGTGAACACTTAGTATTTATACTAAAAAAAAATCCGAAGTAACTGCTGGGCAGTCACACCGCTTCATGATGACACCACATGGCATGCTCACAACCTTCGACGCCTACGTGCACGACATGTTGCGCTTGGTAACTGCTGGGAACCGTTTTCCCTCCAACAATTCAAAATTCAAACCGTTCGATCATGGGCATCAGGGATCTTGGTCGAAAGGTTGCTCCTTCGACATCGAAGACAACATGATTCCAACTTAGAGGAATTTCTCTAAGTATGTTATCATTCTTTGATGAGCCTTCGATGTGACCAGCTGATCGAAGCCCTCTTGTGTAGGAAACTCTTGTGACTCATAATTAATGATCTATATGATAATAGAATGTGGGTGTCGAATTTAGGAGCCAACAAATTGCCCCCCAAGAATGTCTTATTTCGACGCTTAGAAGAAAAAGGCATTCTTTGATATTCCACTCGACACCTGTCCTTCACTCTCAGCCACAAATTAGTTTGTGTGCTTTTCGTCTCCTACCAACCATCTGACAATCTCAAAAAATCATCATTTCAACTTTTCCCAAGACGTCACTTCAATAAGGCACCTCGCACGCACGATGGCCTTTCACACGCTGTCATCATGACCATTCTCTGAAATCGAGGAAGCATGCTGCAACGTTTCTGTTTTTTAGAACGGTTACAGCGCCGAATACGTGCCATGTGCCCCACTCCCGTCTGTGGCATTAAATGACCTCGAGCCCTGTGATTTTTTCAATCACTATAAATAGCACTAAGTGCCTCAGTTGGACTCTTTACGCTTTCATGCATCCAAACCTTCGATCGAACGAAATTTTCTGCAAATAAACCTTTGCTTCTTCCTCTCCAATCCCAGTAATCTTTGTTCTTCATGCACCCTCATCTCAAACCAAAAAAATGGCTTCACGCACTCGTGCTCCCAATGCCCCAAGAGCTAGTAATCTCTCCAAGACTGCTCAACCAGAAACTTTCTCAACCGCTCCGATAGTTAATTCTATGGGAATGCGAAGGGTTCCTGAACCCATGGGTGAGGCTGAACGCGAAACCTATGGCTCTCAACTGCTGATTCCCGTTGGATATTCCAACTAGGTTTTTTCCATGTCAGGCCCTCTTTCAACATGCATTACTGACCCCAAAAAAATTGAGGGTTTCTTCCCCGCGCATGTGGCACTCAAACTTATTGGGTGCTCAAAGAAAGCAAAAGATGATACTGAAGATCCTGCGAAAGAGAAAATAGATCTTCGGTTTTTTAACAGGGGGGTTAGGGCTTTTCAATCTAGCCCTAGTCTTACACCAGAATATACCGCTTGGCTCCTTAAGATGGAGAAGTTCCAAGCTTCGATTTGGAAAGGCATGGGCATTTATGACCTGGTCATGTTGTCCAAAACTGGCCTTAACTATTGTCCTGACATGCTGGTAGCTTTATTGCTCTTTTGGGACTACACTCACTATACCTTCCACTTGCCTTGTGGAATGGTTACGCCCACCCTCTTCGATGTGGCCGCCATTACTGGTCTTCGACCAACTGGGGACTACTTCGACCCAGAGGAAATGTCTGAAGACCAGATTGGGTTTTCTGCTACCAAACCCACCTACACCACTTACACCAACCATTACCATGACAAATCGACGGCTGTGGTGACTGATGTGGATCACATCGCGTTTCTAGACCTATGGCTGTCGCGCTTCGTGTTCTGCACGAAATCCCTACAGGTGACGAAGAAGATGGTTACCCTCGCTACTCAACTTCATCACGGCCAAAACATCTGTTTGGCCGAATTAATATTGGCGAACTTGTATGAGTCGATAAGCAGTGAAGCGGCTCAATTAAAAGTAATCGAAAATAGAGCCAGCCTGCTGCTTGCTGGTCCCTTGTGGCTACTCCAACTCTGGTTGGATGCCACTTTCAAGTCTTTTCTACCCCAGAAGACTCAAATAAATGAACAGGCTCCTGAGATAGCTAGAAGGCGCGTCGAAGGCACCAGGCTTGCCTTATTGACTCCTGCTGAGGATGGGCTGGAACTACAAAAGACCTTCGCAAACTTCGTTCAGATGTTTGCAGGGAGGAAGGAATTCACTGCGACCATGGCCCCTTTCGCTGGTCGGAAGTGTGGTCCAGGATGGTTTACCAGGCCCCATCCTAAATCACCAGAGGATCCTCACTTAGAAGAGCATACAACAATGTGGGAAGCGTTTCTCACTCCAAGGATAATGCCGTTACGTTTCAAGAGTTCAAAGAATCAGCTGAGCCTAATTGCCTACCAGCCGAATCTTGTCTCTCGACAATTTTGCATTATCCAATCGCTTCCTTCTCCAATTTATCCTCGGGAGAAATCATTGTTGTTCTTTTCTAATGACTACTCTGAAGACTCCGCTACTAGGCATGTGTTTACCTTGGGTTTTGGTAAACAATCGCTGATCCTCCAAATAGTTACTTATTTGGTTACTCGCAGGATCGATCAGATTGATCCTATGGACATAGGTTGATTTTGAAGTTTGATTAATGTGGATAAGGCTTTAAGTAAAATGTTTCAAGTAAATTGCATAAAGGAAAGGCTTGGTAAAATAAACAAGGCTTTAAAGTAAAGGTTCGACAGGAATTTAAAGGGGAAAAGCATGTAAAATACTGGAAAAGTAAATGACTTTAATTGATAAAATTGGTGTTTCACACATACATTTCTCAACAATTCTTTCGCTCACACTGGGTACTTGAATCTAAATGAGTGACTATGTATATGATTGTGAACACACGCGAGAAACTACATGTCTACTCCTATTTATACTAAAACATTCCAAGTAACCGTCGGGCAGTTACACTGCTTCGAGATTAAGCCACTTGGCACGTTCTCCATGCTCGACACTCCAGATCCTTGCACGTTTGCACGTAGTAACTGCTGGAAACTGTTTTCCCTCCAAAGCTTTGAATTTCAAACTGCTCCACTCTGGACCGTCGAACACTTTCATCAAGAGACGTCTTCGACGAAAACTCCTTCGACGTCGAAGGCAATCAGCCTTCTTCCTTGGAAGAAATCTTCTAAGTATTTTGCCATCTTTCGACGGGCACTTCGACAGGCTTAGCCAGTCGAAAGCATCTTTCAGCTTTTAATAGCTGCCATCAATCAAAACAAAGGTGTCGAATTTAGGAGCCAACAAATTGCCCCCCAAGAATGCCTTATTTCGACTCTGAAAGAAAAAGGCATTCTTTGAAAACGCCATTCGACACCTGTTCTTCCACGCTTAGTCACAAGTTAACTTGTGCACTTTTTGTTGCTTTTTACCAACTATTGGCAATCCCAAGAAACCATCATTGATTTGATCCTAGGACGTCACTTTCAGTACGGCGTGCAGTACCAAACGTCAGTTCAGAATTTGTCATTATGACAAATCCCAAAAACGAGGACGCACGCTGCGTTTCTCTGTTTCTGCAGAAACGGCCAAAACAACAGGATGCTGCCACGCGTCCCACTAATTCCTGCAGCATTAAATGACATTTAATGTCCTCGTTATTGGGAATTTCTCCCACTACTATAAATAGTAGTGAATATCCCATTATAGGACTTTTTACGCAAACTAGCCCTCAAACTCCCTTGCTTTCATACAAACTTGCTCTCTTTGCAGAAAAAAAACTCTTCCTTTTCCACTTCATCTTCATCCTCAACAATGGCCTCTGCTTCCACTGCCCCCAAGACTAACGCACCAACTGAACAGCTTGTTAGGCCCAAGGTCTTTGTTACTGCTCCGGTAGTGAACTCTACAGGGAAACGAAGGGTCCCCGAACCTTCTGACATCTCCGTTCGCGATGCTTATTCGCGTCACTTGATGATCCCGGTTGGATACTCCAACCAGATCTTCGCAATGTCTGGACCCATGAACCCAAGCATCTCTGAAGCTCTGAAGATCAAGAGCTATTTCCCCATCGTCGAAAAACTCAAGCCAGTAGCATGCGCCAAGAAGGACGCAGAAGACAACGAAGACCCTACACACGAGAAGATCGACCTCCGTTTCTTCAACAGAAGTGTTAGGGTCTTCAGGTCTTGCCCTAATCTGACCTCTGACTATGTTGCTTGGCTAACAAAGTTGGAGAAACATCAAACTCCAGTCTGGAAGGAAATGGGAATCTTTGACCTAGTAATGCTGTCGAAGACAGGTTTAAACTACTCCCCAGAGATGCTTATAGCTTCGCTGTTGTTTTGGGATAACTCTCACTTCACCTTTCACCTTCCATGTGGGATGTTAACCCCCACACTCTTCGACGTAGCGGCCATTACTGGCCTTCGACCAACCGGAGATTACTTCGACCCGGAGGAGATGTCGGAGGACCAAATTGGCTTTTCTGAGACCAAGCCAACATATACCACCTTTATCAACCATTATCACGACAGGTCGACGGATACAGTGTCGGATGTCGAACACATAGCGTTTCTAGCCTTATGGCTAACTCGCTTTGTGTTTTGCTCGAAATCTCTACAAGTGACCAAAAAGATGGTCACTCTTGCCACCCAACTGCATCACTGCCAAAACATCTGTTTGGCAGAACTAATTCTGGCCAGTCTTTATGACTCAATCAGCAATGGGGTTACTCTCTTGAAACATGTCGAAGATAGGAACAGTTTGCTACTCGCTGGGCCTTTCTGGCTACTTCAACTGTGGCTCAACGCCACTTTCGAATCTTTCTTACCCAAGAAGATTCAGATAAATGAACAAGCCCCAGCGATAGCTAATAGACGTATCGAAGGAATTAGGCTGGCTCTACTGACACCTGTGGAAGATGGGCTGGAGTTCCAACAAACCTTCACTAACTTCGTTCTGATGTTCGCTCGAAGGAAGGAATTTGTTTCAACTATGGCTCCATTTGCTCAACGGAAGGTGGGGCCAGCATGGTTTACAAGGCCACATCCAAAGGAGTCGAGTGGTCCCAATGTCGATGAGCACACTGTACTTTGGGAGGCGTTTCTGACACCCAGGATCATGCCTCTTCGATTTAAGAGTTCTAAGACTCATCTGAGTCTGCTTGCCTATCAACCAAATCTGGTATCTCGCCAGTTTGGTATCATCCAAACCCTGCCTTCTCCCATTTTTCAAAGAGAGAAGTCAATGTTGTACTTCTGCAACGATTATACAGAAGAAGCTGCTACCAAGCATATCGGAAGATATGCTGGTCGAACAATCCTCTCGCTGTTCAACTACCAGCTTAACTTCCTTTGCTCACCATATTTTGAAGAGTGGTGGAGAAGCTATTATGCTGAGTACTTCTTCGACGAGAAGGACTTCATAGCAGAGTTGCAGAAGTCTTTTGTCCTTGTGTTGGACAAAGTAAAGAAATGTAAGTTCATGCTCTCACATTTACTTTTTATCTTTCTCTTCGACTGTTAGCCTGTTAACTTTCCTTTTCGCTTTCAGTTGTTCGAAAACCCTTGGCCAAGAAGGCTACAGGAGGCTCACAAGGAGGAGTCCCTTCGACAAAACCTCCACCGCCGGCGAAGACTATAGCGCCGGCGAAGACAACAGGCAGCCAACAGGGAGAAGGTTCTTCGAGGAGGCCTCCTGCATCGGTAACCAGATTTTCTTCATTTTTCTTCTGGCTTTCGATTTTCTATTTTCGACGTAATTATTCAATCGAATTCCTATTGGTTTTCTAGGCCCCTTCGCCCAAGAAAAGGGCAGCATTGGTGATCGAATCGGGGAGCGATGACGAAAGTGATTCCCCTCCTACTCCCTTAAAGAGGCGAAAGTTAACGAAGGACGCTTCTGTTCCTGCTCCTGCTCCTGAAGGTCGAACTGTCAGAATAAAGGTCGCTGTGAGAAAGCCTAGGCCACCTGCAGTGGTCATCGAGGAACCAACTGAGGAGGAACTGAACGCTCTTGTTACCAAGCCTGTCGAAAGTGACAATTCCAGCCCTGGGGCTGAAGTTAATCCACAGGTAATCTATTGGACCCTTCTCATAACTTAGGCATAGATACCAGTATTCGATTGTATCTCTTTCGACATCTGAAGATTTGTCTTCTTTCTCTTTTTCAGGACACTACTGAAAGTTCCCCACCAAGGACTTCAGAAACTCTAGAATCTGCTGACCTTAGCAGGCCTCGGGAAAAAGATTTGGGCAATGACGAAGCCCATACTGAGAATGAGGCCAATGCTGAAACAGTGGAGAAGACAACAGAAGAACCTATGGTGGAGGAAACACAGCCAGAAACGGTTCCTGTGGTGGTCTTGTCATCAGAAGAGAATCCTGAAGGAAGAGACCAAGGCAATGGCGAAGAGAATCAAGATGCTGTTGACGAAGAGCACCAAGGTAATGGCGAAGAGAATCAAGATGCTGTTGACGAAGAGCACCAAGGTGGTACTGGCGAAGAACACCAGGGTGACGCTAGCGAAGAGCCACAAAATGACGCTGGTGAAGGACCCCAAGATGATGTTAACAAAGAACCACAAGTCGACGCTAGTACCGCCTCAGTCCAAGTCGAAAAGCAACCAAACGAGGCACTCAGCATTCAACCGCCTCAAGCCCAAGATAATATTGTGGCAAGGGTCACCTCCTCAAAGCACAGGTCAAAAGAGGACTTGGAAATCTTGAAACAAACTGACCCCGTCAGCTACCTTAATGCAATCGTCGAGAGTAAGAGTTCTTCTGACACTAGTCAGGAAATTCCTACTCTGTCGGGGAAATCTACTGAGACTTCTCCTCTTGATGATGCATTGGCGAAGGTTAAGGCCCAGTTCTTCAAGAGAGATTTAATGAAGGCTTTAGAGGGGGACCCCACTGCTCCATCATGCTTAAAAGAGGTTTTGAATGCTGTTGACTTCGATGCTGTAGCCCCAGAAATCTCAGACTTAATCATGGAATTACATTCTATGATTGATCAAGTCTCAGCGGATTACAGGCGCCAACGAACTTTTAACAATCAGCTCGAAGTGCTGCATGGCAAAAGCTCATCTGCGTGGACTGCTGTCTCAGATTCGACTTCTCGAATTGCCGAGTTGTCGAAACAGAAAGCGTCTGCACAGGAAAGGGTCGATGCTATTGAGCGAGAGAATGTCTCCTTCCGAGCACAAATTGCAGAGATAGAGGCGAAGATAAACGCCAACACTCTACTCCAGGAGGAAATTCTTTCGACCATCCCAGACGCTGAGAGCCAGACTGAGATCAAGCAAGGCCTGGAATTCGCTGAGAGGGCTCAAAGCCTCGACGCTCAAATTGCCAAACTGGTGCAAGAAAAATCTTGGTGCAAAAAGAGGTTGGATCTGCAGTATGCCAAGTATCTTCGACTCAAGAATTCTCTTTCCTTTTGATTGATTCTCTATTGTAACCATCTTCTGTAATCGTTTTCGACAACAATTGCCATTTTGGCTGAAATTAATAAAATTTCCATTTTGGCATTTTTATGGTTAATTTAGTTTATTCTTTTTTATTATTTTATTTTTATCTCTTGAAGTATAGGCTTATATTTTTTCAAATATTTACCATTTACTCTCAAGAGCCTTTTATCACCACTTATCTCTTCGACTTCATAGGCTCCACCAGAAAAAGTTTGGACAACTCTGAAGGGTCCTTCCCATTTGGGTGACCATTTCCCCATGCTTCGATCCCGTCGATCCATGGGAAGAATTACCTTCCAAACTAAATCTTCAGGCAAAAATACCTTAGGTTTTACCTTTCTATTATAAGAGTCTTCTACTCTTTTCTTCTGAAGCCTGAGTAAGTCGAGAGCGTGTAGTCTCTCTTCGTCTAAATCCACCAGTTCATCTAACATCATATTCCAATAAACCTCAGAAGGAATATCATAATGCCTCTGAACTCTTGCAGATTGAAGACAAATTTCAGCTGGCAATACTGCATCATGGCCAAAAGTTAGCCTATATGGTGTTGTACCAGTGGCTTCTTTTGGGGACGTTCGACAAGCCCATAAAATCTGGTCTAACGTCTTATGCCAATTCTTTGGTTTCTTCCCAACATGTTTCTTTATCAAGCCAATCACTACTTTGTTAGCTGCTTCGACTTGACCATTCTCCTGTGCATAGTAAGGCGTGGATGTTAGGAGTTTGAAACCTGTTTCCTGAGCAAATTCCTGCATCTTTCGACCAGTGAAAACTGAACCTTGATCAGTTGTTATTGTCTCAGGGATTCCATACCTAAATATAATGTTCTTTTGAATGAATTCAATGACATTTTCTTGGTCTACATTGACTAAAGGGACAGCTTCGATCCACTTAGTAAAATAATCAATGCCTACCAATATGTATTTCTGACTCTTTGATGATGCTGGTCGAATCTCTCCAATAAGATCCAACGCCCATCCTCGAAAGGGCCAAGGCTTCACTATCGAGTGAAGTTCGCTTGCTGGTACATGCTGGATGCCTGTATGAACTTGACACTCTTGGCAACCTTTGGCGAACTCAACACAATCTTTTAGCATAGTGGGCCAATATAGTCCTTGTCGAAACAACAACCATTTCATCTTATGGCCTGCTTGGTGAGCCCCACATGCCCCAGCATGTGTAGTCGAAAGGGCTATGTATGCTTCAGTTTCACTTAAACATTTCAGCAACACCCCTTCAGGCGTCTTCTTGAATAACTCATTACCCATGAGTACAAAACTCAACGCCCTGTATTTTATTTTTCGTTCTGTCGGAGCTCCTGGATTTTGAAGATAGTCCACAATGGGTTTCCTCCAATCCTGATCTGACAAATTATCAATGAACGAAATCTCGAAGTTACTGTGATCAGCATATCCTAGCCTCGTCGATTCCAAGTCTGATGGTGATAGACAAGTTGCCTTTATCTTTTCTCGAACTTCGATTGCTCTTTGTAATCTCGTTTTTGAAATCTTATACCCTGATGCAATTTGTGCCAAGTCATTGGCTATTTGATTTTCGACTCTGGGTATGTGTCGAATATTGACACTTTCAAATTGTTTCAATAAACGATTTGCTATCACAAAGTACATAATGAGATTCTCTCTTATGCATTTATACTCCTTTGTGACTTGCTTGATGACTAACTCTGAGTCTCCCATTATTTCGACTCGAGTTGCCCCCAATTCCAACAATATCTCAAGGCCAGTAATTAGAGCTTCATACTCAGCCTCATTGTTCGAACAAGAACCTTCGATTTGGTACTTGAATGTTGTTGGAATTTTATTTGGAGAAATAATCAAGACTCCTACTCCTGTTCCATTTTTATGGCTGGAACCATCGAAGTAGAATTTCCAAGGTTCTATCTCCACATAATTTATATCCTCGACTTGAATTGAGTGGTCGACTATGAAGTCTGCAACCACTTGTCCTTTTACTGCCTTAAGAGGCATAAAGGTCAAGGAGTATTCAGTCAATGCTAATGCCCACTTGCCAATTCGACTATGCAAGATAGGTTTCGACAACATATATTTGAAAACATCAAAATGAGACGAAACGTAAACATCAACTGGTTTTATATATTGTTTGAGCTTTGTACAAGAGAAATACAGACATAGACACAATTTTTCAACTTCGCTATATCTAGTTTCTGCATCATTCAAAACTCGACTGAGATAATAAATGGGTCTTTCGACTCCATTCTCATCCTCTTGGGCTAACATACTTCCCAGAGTTTTGTCAGATGCAGCTATGTACAATCTCATACTCCTATTACTACAAGGAGGCACCAAAATAGGTGGCTTAGTGAGGTACCCTTTGATTTTGTCGAAGGCTTCTTGCTGCTCTTGCCCCCATTCGAACCCCTCTTTATTCAGTCGAAGTAAGGGTGAAAAGGCCTGAGCTTTCCCACTTAGATTAGATATAAACCTTCTCAAGAAATTTATCTTGCCTAAGAGAGATTGCAATTCCTTCTTATTCGATGGCGCTTTCGCTTCCAGAATTGCCTTCGTCTTGTTCTGGTTGATTTCGATTCCTTTTTTGTGGACAACGAAGCCCAAGAAATCTCCAGCTTTCACACAGAACGCACACTTCAAAGGGTTCATCTTCAGACCATGTTCTCTCATTCTTTCGAATGATTGTCGAAGGTGGTCAATGTGACTCTTCCTGGAAACAGATTTTATAACAATATCATCAATATAAACTTGCATAAAAGTGTTAATAAAATCATGGAAGATAGTATTCATTGCTCGCTGGTACGTTGCCCCAGCGTTCTTTAGGCCAAAAGGCATCACTACCCATTCGTAAGTGCCTAAGGCCCCAGGGCATCGAAAAGCTGTTTTCGACACATCCTCTTCAGCAATGAATATTTGATTATATCCTGAATAACCATCGAGCATACTCAGGTATTCGTAGCCAGCGGCAGAATCGACTAGCATTTCCGCCACAGGCATAGGATATTCATCTTTGGGGGTGGCAGCATTCAGATCTCTGAAATCTATGCACACCCTTAATGTGCCATTTTTCTTAATTACTGGCACAATATTTGCAATCCATTCGACATACCTTGTAACACGGATGAATTTGCATTTCAGAAGTCTTTCGACCTCCGTTTTGATCTTCGACAATATTTCTGGAGCGAAGCGTCTTGGATTTTGCTTGATTGGCTTCTTTCCAGGTTTGATTGGCAACTGAAGTTCTACCAATCCTCTGTCGAGACCGGGCATTTCGTCATAATCCCATGCAAAACAGTCTTTAAACTCTTTCAGCAATTGGATTACTTCCAACCTAAGTTCTGGATCAATTTTCACGCTGATGTAAGTTGGCCTATTCTCTGATCCTTCGCCTAAGTTGATTTCTTCTAAAGGGTCTTGTGCTAACATCTTAATGTTGTTCGCCAAGGGATCCTTTTCGAAGCCCAAAGGCTCATCGTCGTAGATGGCGTCGAGCCTCTGTTCCTGCATTTCATATGGCATGATATCAGGAGGTCTTGGATCGAAATCCTTTCCTGGGCTAACAGCAGATAATTGTTGATCATTGGCCTGTGTGGCCATGTACTTTACTTCGGCTTCGAGAGCCGTTATCATCTTGGTTTCGGCCACATAAGCCGAAATTCGCTTCAGAGATTGTGACTCAGTCATTATCACTGAATTCACTTCCCCAACCAGTTGGTTGGATATCAGTTAGCCCACTGAAGTCTATGTGGGACAAGTCTTCTCTGTCCCATTGGAAACCATGCTCAAGATGCAGGTATAGGGAACAAAAGGTGTTTGGCGCTGGCGCCATGTCGAAGTCAGGAGTTGGACATGGCCCTATGTGAGCCAAGTTTTTGTCGAAATCTGTTACACCCAAGTGATTCACTTCGCCAAGGTAGTAACTTTGATCTGCCTCTATGTTTTCGACCATCCCATCTGGACGCCATAGAAGCAGCCTTTGATGCATCGATGAAGGCACAGCACCTACACCATGAATCCACTCACGGCCTAACAAAAGGTTGTAGTTAGGTTTGGCCGATATGACCATGAACATTGTTGGTCGAAGGATCGACCCAACTTTTATGTCGAGCTGGATCACTCCCATGGTGGTCCCAATGCCTCCCTCATAGTTGGACAGGACCATATTGTGAGGTTTGATTTCTTCATCCCTTTTGCCAATCTTCCTTAGCATAGAATGAGGGATAATATTGATAGTGGCCCCACAGTCGACCAATATTTTGTTCACAGTGGTCTCCTCGAGCTTAGCCCTTATGAACAAAGGTTTGAGGTGATTCTTCATCGCCTCTGTAGGTGGCTCGAAGAAGCCATTTTGTTCCTCTGTAGTGCCATTGTCCATGACAAAATAGCACACTGGCCTGTGTTTGGCCATTTCTTGTTCCACCTCCCAGTCACTGGCTTCGACTTCTACCTGTCGATTGAATTCCCTAGGCAGTACTGAAACAATATTCACCATTATATCCAGAGTATCGTCGGACTCAGCATCATCTTCGTCTTCGACTTCACTTTGGTTAGGCCAAACTAGCCTGTTGGTAACTGGTTCTCTCTCAAGAGGCTTTCTTTGTTTCCTTTGAGGCACATTCGAACTAGTTTCTGCCTTAGGTTCGTTGGCAGCCTCCCTTTCAGCTTTTCGCCTTCTTTGATATCTCCTCCATTGGGATCTCGACATAGGATTTTTTTCCCTTGTAGTTGCTGGACACTTGAGCAACCTTGGGTGCAGCAACTTGAGGCTCTTTCTTCTGAATTAAAGAGGAACCTCTTGGCACATCGAAAGAATGCCATTTCTCTTCACTTGGCCTTTTCCGGCCAGATGTTTTGTACCAAGTGTCTACTGGTACATTTGTTGGAGGCCTAAAAGTCAATGGCCTCTTGTCTTGATTAGAACCCCTTCTGGGATCATGTCGAAGGTCAGCATTTTCCCTTCTCTTGTTCGCTGCTCTGGTGCCTTGTATGTGCTCAGCAGCTTTTTTATCAAAGATAGAACTGCATCTTGGACACAGCATCACCTCTGATTTCTTTTTCTGGCATCTTTGTAAAAAATCTGCCAAGTTTTCGTTTTCCCTAGGGAAAGCCGTTTTATTTGCCTGCTCTTGCCTTATGGCTTCTTCTGAAGCTTTAGGATCAGAAAGTTCAACCATGTTGATATTCATGGTATCCTTAGTAGCAAGAGTTAGTTGTTTCATTTGTATCTCCAGATTCTCCGTCTGGCCTTGAACAGTGGCCAAGTGGGAACTGGGCTTTGGTCCAGTTTTTTGTGCTTCAGCAGTCTTCGACTTTGGGTCTTCGACCGCTTTCTGGACAGCCTCAATTGTCTTCCTGGATAAATTTCCAGAAAAACTGCCAAAGATTGGCATGTTAATGTGGTCCTTTGAGACTTCGACCATGGTAATGCCTGGCTTCTTCGACTGGATCCTGGTTGCCTCTATCATGTTCACCTCAGAGGGTTCTGCATAGTGGGCTTCAGCCTTCAGTGGATTGGAGTCGACAGCCATGGGGGATTTGTCAGCAAATTTTAATCTCCCTTCCTCAATAGCGTCTTGCACAAGATTCCTGAAAAGAAAACATTGAGAAGTTTTATGGCCCAAAAAATTATGATATTTGCAAAAACCTCTCTTCTTTCTTTGATCAAGAGGAGGCACTTTTACCCCAGGGGGTACTATCATTTGGCCATCTTTAACTAGCAAGTCGAATATTTCATCACATTTTGTGATGTCAAAACTATAAGTCTTTTTTGGGAACCTATCGTTGGTCCTGTCTGGACCAATGGGATTTTTCCCATTTGAGGGGACTAACTGTTTACAAGAGTATGGAGGCCCTTGTTTTAGTTCTGCTAAATCGACTTCTCCTTCTTCGACAGCTAAAGTATCGTCGAAGGATTCCAGATCTTCGTCATCCATCTCAACGTACGCTATTCTTTCTCTCTTGTGAGTTTTCGTTGCCTTAGCTTTCTCAGCTTTGAGGCGTTCGACCTGTCGAACTCTATCGGCCAGTTGGGCCATGTCTCTTAGGTACTGGGTATCTAGCTTCTTCCTAATGGAATAATCTAAACCGCCTGCAGCCATTTCGACCAACTCATGTTCTGGCACTTGTGTAAAACATCTCGCCTTAAGCAACCTAAACCTATTCAGATATTCGTCTATAGGCTCAGTGAAACGTCTCTTCACACTCGCCAGTTCTTTCAGGCTTATCTTGGTTTGCCCCATATAGAATTGTTCATGGAACAATCTTTCCAACTGGGTCCAATGGTGGATCGAATTGGGGGGTAGAGTTGTAAACCAAGTAAAAGCGTTCTTGGTTAAAGAACTTGGGAAGTATTTGATCCTTAGGTTTTCATTATTTGAAATGTCTCCTGCTTCGATCAAATACCTCGCCACATGTTCGACAGTAGATTCTGTCGTGTCCCCAGAGAACTTAGTAAATTTGGGGACTTTGCTCCTAGGAGGTAAATCCGTTTGCAATACGTATTCTGACAATGGAGACGTAAAGTTGGGCCTTCGAAAGCCCATGTTCATCCCATTCTGATTCATGATCCTTTCGATCATGGTTGCCAGATTATTTTCCAAACCCATGTTTTGGTGTTGGATATGCTGAACCACTTCGTCAGCATTTTGGTTTCTGTTAACTAACCTTACCTCTGGGGCTATTACCCTAGGTTCTTCGACAGGTTGTTCTACAGGCTGTTGAGCCTGATTAATGGTGGTTTCTTCCTCTACAAATATCCCCTGATTTCCTCTTGTTTGCGCCCTTTGGGGCTGTCGAATAGGTGGGGGTACTCCAAAGAAGTCAGCCAAACGCGTCATTTGCGCTGTAACTTGCTGATTTGATTGAGTAGTATTTTGTATTAGAGGATTTAGCACTGTACTCAAAGTTTGTGCCAACATTTGCACCATATCGTGGTTGCTTTCGTCCATCTGTTGCCTCAAGACTGCTGTCGAGGCATTTGTAAGGCCATGGGCTACTTGGGACGTTCCTCCTAAGAATTGGGTCCTATTTCTATTCGCCATGCCTACTCCAGAGCCTTGGAGTGGCGAAGAGGCACTCACGAAAGGGTCTGAATAAGTGGACGCAGCATTCGTCAGGCTTGCCACTTCAGAAGTTGGCATACCATAGAATGGAATAAATCCTGGGGGAACCACAGGCCTTGTGCCTATATTTCCCCTTGGAGGGGGGGTTCCCAAAGGTATTCTGGGGCCTGTAAACGAAGTTATTGGCCCCGTGGTTGTGACTGACACTGCTGGCGTCGAACCAACATTCGTCGCCTCACTTACGGTCATATTAACCGTTGCTCCCACACTCGTTTGTGGGATTTCATTATTGTTTGGCGGATTCGCCATCTCTTCCCTTCTTCTGGCAGTATTGTTATCGTTAGTGTATATTCTACCACTCCTCAATAACATACAACTCGAAAAGATGAGATTATTTTTCAACAATCAACACACAGTCCCACCGGGTGTGCCAATTTGTTTACCTTGGGTTTTGGTAAACAACCGCTGATCCTCCAAATAGTTACTTATTTGGTTACTCGCAGGATCGATCAGATTGATCCTATGGACATAGGTTGATTTTGAAGTTTGATTAATGTGGATAAGGCTTTAAGTAAAATGTTTCAAGTAAATTGCATAAAGGAAAGGCTTGGTAAAATAAACAAGGCTTTAAAGTAAAGGTTCGACAGGAATTTAAAGGGGAAAAGCATGTAAAATACTGGAAAAGTAAATGACTTTAATTGATAAAATTGGTGTTTCACACATACATTTCTCAACAATTCTTTCGCTCACACTGGGTACTTGAATCTAAATGAGTGACTATGTATATGATTGTGAACACACGCGAGAAACTACATGTCTACTCCTATTTATACTAAAACATTCCAAGTAACCGTCGGGCAGTTACACTGCTTCGAGATTAAGCCACTTGGCACGTTCTCCATGCTCGACACTCCAGATCCTTGCACGTTTGCACGTAGTAACTGCTGGAAACCGTTTTCCCTCCAAAGCTTTGAATTTCAAACTGCTCCACTCTGGACCGTCGAACACTTTCATCAAGAGACGTCTTCGACGAAAACTCCTTCGACGTCGAAGGCAATCAGCCTTCTTCCTTGGAAGAAATCTTCTAAGTATTTTGCCATCTTTCGACGGGCACTTCGACAGGCTTAGCCAGTCGAAAGCATCTTTCAGCTTTTAATAGCTGCCATCAATCAAAACAAAGGTGTCGAATTTAGGAGCCAACAGCATGTTAGTAGGTACGTTGGTTGGACCAGATCTTGTGGGCCTGTTGAACGTCCCCAAAGGAAGCCACAGGTACAACACCTTATCGGCTAACTTACGGTCATGACGCAGTACTGCCAGCAGAAATTTGTCTTCAATCAGCAAGGGTTCAAAGACATCAAGATATTCCCTCTGAGGTTTATTGGGATATGATGTTAGATGAATTGGTAGATTTAGATTAAGAAAGACTACGAGCTCTCGACCTACTGAGAATTCAGAAGAAAAGAGTGGAAGACTCTTACAATAAGAAAGTAAAACATAAGGCATTCTCGCCTGAAGAACTAGTTTGGAAGGTAATTCTTCCTATGGATCGAAAAGATCGAAGCATGGGAAAATGGTCACCCAAGTGGGAAGGACCCTTCAAAATTATTCAAACTTTTTCTGGTGGAGCATATGAGGTCGAAGAGTTAAGCGAAGATAAAAGACTCTTGAGAGTAAACGGAAAATATTTGAAAAAATATAAACCTATGCTCCAAGAGATCAAAATAAATAATAATTAATGATTAAGGACCATAAAGCCAAAATGGAAAATAACATTGATAAACCAAAATGGCTGCAAAAATTACAAAAATTACAGTACATGGTCAATGAAGTACAGAGCAAATTAAAAAGGGACGGAAGCTTTGAGACGAAGATATTTTGCTCGCTGTAACTCCAGTCGTTTGTTGCACAAGGCATTCGCCTGAGAGATTTTGGAAATCTGGTCATCTAGAGCCTGGGCCCTTTCAGCGAACTCTAGGCCTCGTGCAACTTCATCTTGGCTCTCCGCGTCTGAAATAGTCGAAAGAAGTTCTTCCTTGCGCTTAGTGTTAGCGTTTAACCTGGCTTCCGACTCCTCAATCCGTGCCCGTATAGAGGCATTATCCTAATCGATGGCTTCGATTTCCTATTGCTTGGACGTTTTCTGTTTCGACAATTCTGCAATTCGAGAAGTCGATTCAGCTACTTCAGTCCAAGCAGAAGAACTCTTGCCATGCAGCGTTTCGAGTTGGCTGTTGAACCCCCTTAGACGATTGTAGTCTGCAGAGACTTGGTCAATAATGGAGTATAAATCCAAGATGAAGCTGGAAATCTCTGGAGAAACAGCAAGCAAATCGACTGCACCCAAGATAGCCCCCAAACAAGATTGGGCAGTAGGATCCCCCTCCAAAGCTTTCATTAGGTCCCTCTTGAAGAATTGAGCCTTAACTTTCTTCAAGACCTCATCGAGAGGAAAAGTCGAAGTAGACTTCCCCGATGCAGTAGAAGCATCATGACTAGGGTCAGATGAATTTTCCCTGCTCTCGACGATGGCGTTCAGGTAGCCAATTGGATCATTTTGCTTCAAGAGGGCCAAGTCCTCTTTAGACCTGGGCTTTGTCGAGGTAACCTTTTCTGCGGCAATGGTGGCTTGGGGCTGAGCATTTTCAGCAGCATCGGCGTTAACATGACCCTCTTCATCATGTTGCTCTTCTGTCTCGTTGACCACTTGGACTTCCTCCTGGTGGTGCTTCTCAGGGGAACCCTCTGTTTCAGCAAGGAACTCATCATCCACCAGTTTCTCTTTGCGTTGTCTGCTATGGTCAGCAGAGTCTTGCGTCTCTGAAGTTTGGTTCACTTCGTTAGCAGAACTGACGAAATAAGAAGGATTGTAGGTGGGTTCCCATGCGCTGTTTACGAAGGTACCGGAACCTTCGATAGGATGCCCAGCTGGCGCTGAAGTTCCAGCCGTTTCCTAAAAATAGAAAGGGAAAATTATTCTGATTAGAGAGATGTACAATCGAAGGTGATCATTGACACTTAAGTTAAAAGTGGTCGGAGGCATTACATGTACAGGAACCTCAGCCCCAGGGCTGGAGTTGTCGCTCTCAACAGGATTACTGAGCAAGAAGTTTAGCTCCTCCTCCGTGGGCTCTTTGATGATCACAGGGGGTGGCCTGGGTTTATTCCCTATGACTTTAGTTCTCATCACAGGTTGAGGTTTAGGGGCAGGGGCAGCCTTTTTCAGCCTTTTCTGTTTGAGAGGAACGGGAGGAGATTCCTCCTCTTCGCCACTCGAAGTTTCGACCGTTAATATGGGTCGCTTCTTCGGCGCAGGCTCCTGAAAATCCCAAACGGAGTCGATTTAAAACACAGCATCGGAAAACAGGACGTTTAAAACCAAAGAGGGAAACAAGGAAAAATTTTTACCTGTACTGGAGGTTTTGCAGAGGAACCTCCACCCTGATTGCTGTCTGTGGCCTTCTTAGCCACCGGTTTTCGAACAACTGAAAGAAAAACGTTCACAAGTTATATTTGGCAGATATAAGTTGATATGGAAAGACAAATATAATTTGAAGAGGGAACGTACATTTCTTTATTTTATCAAGGACCATGATGAAGGACTTCTTGAGTTCGTCTGCAAAGTCCTTCTCGTCGAGGAATTCTTCGACGTAATATCTCTTCCACCAGTCTTCAAAAGCCAGTGAACAGAGGAAGTTGAGTTGGTAGTCGAATAATGATAGTACGGTCTGACCAACGTACCTACTAATATGCATAGTAGTGGTGTCTTCAGAGTAGTCATTAGAAAAGAACAACAATGATTTCTCCTGAGGATAAATTGGAGAAGGAAGCGATTGGATAATGCCAAATTGTCGAGAGACAAGATTCGGCTGGTAGGCAATTAGGCTCAGCTGATTCTTTGAACTCTTGAAACGCAATAGCATTATCCTTGGAGTGAGAAACGCTTCCCACATTGTTGTATGCTCTTCGAAGTGAGGATCCTCTGGTGATTTAGGATGGGGCCTGGTAAACCATCCTGGACCACACTTCCGACCAACGAAAGGGGCCATGGTCGAAGTGAATTCCTTCCTTCCTGCAAACATCTGAACGAAGTTTAAGAAGGTCTTTTGTAGTTCCATCCCATCCTCAGCAGGAGTCAATAAGGCAAGTCTGGTGCCTTCGACGCGCCTTCTAGCTATCTCAGGAGCCTGTTCATTTATTTGAGTCTTCTGGGGTAGAAAAGACTCGAAAGTGGCATTCAACCAGAGTTGGAGTAGCCAGAAGGGACCAGCAAGCAGCAGGTTGGCTCTATTTTCGATTACTTTTAATTGAGCCGCTCCACTGCTTATCGACTCATACAAGTTCGCCAATATTAATTCGGCCAAACAGATGTTTTGGCCGTGATGAAGTTGAGTAGCAAGGGTAACCATCTTCTTCGTCACCTGCAGGGATTTCGTGCAGGACACGAAGCGCGACAGCCATAGGGCTAGAAACGCGATGTGCTCCACATCAGTCACCACAGCCGTCGATTTGTCGTGGTAATGGTTGGTGTAAGTGGTGTAGGTGGGTTTGGTAGCAGAAAACCCAATCTGGTCTTCAGACATTTCCTCTGGGTCGAAGTAGTCCCCAGTTGGTCGAAGACCAGTAATGGCGGCCACATCGAAGAGGGTGGGTGTAACCATTCCACAAGGCAAGTGGAAGGTATAGTGAGTGTAGTCCCAAAACAGCAATGAAGCTACCAGCATGTCAGGACAGTAGTTAAGGCAAGTTTTGGACAACATGACCAGGTCATGAATGCCCATGCCTTTCCAAATCGAAGCCTGGAACTTCTCCATCTTAAGGAGCCAAGCGGTATATTCTGGTGTAAGACTAGGGCTAGATCGAAAAGCCCTAACCCCCCAGTCAAAAAACCGAAGATCTATTTTCTCTTTCGCAGGATCTTCAGTATCATCTTTTGATTTCTTTGAGCACCCAATAGGTTTGAGTGCCGCATGCGCGGGGAAGAAACCCTCAATTTTTGTGGGGTCAGTAATGCATGTTGAAAGAGGGCCTGACATGGCAAAAACTTGGTTGGAATATCCAACGGGAATCAGCAGTTGAGAGCCATAGGTTTCGCGTTCATCCTCACCCATGGGTTCAGGAACCCTTCGCATTCCCATAGAATTAACTATCAGAGCGGTTGAGAAAGTTTCTGGTTGAGCAGTCTTGGAGAGATTGCTAGCTCTTGGGGCATTGGGAGAACGAGTGCGTGAAGCCATTTTTTTGGTTTGAGATGAGGGTGGATGAAGAACAAAGATTACTGGGATTGGAGAGGAAGAAGCAAAGGTTTGTTTGCAGAAAATTTCGTTCGATCGAAGGTTTGGATGCAAGAAAGCGTAAAGAGTCCAACTGAGGCACTTAGTGCTATTTATATAGATTGAAAAAATCACAGGGCTTAAGGTCATTTAATGCCACAGACGAGAGTGGGGCACGTGGCACGTATTCGGCGCTGTAACCGTTCTGAAAAACGGAAACGTTGCAGCATGCTTCCTCGATTTCAGAGAATGGCCATGATGACAGCGTGTGAAAGGCCATCGTGCGTGCGAGGTGCCTTATTGAAGTGACGTCTTGGGAAAAGTTGAAATGATGATTTTTTGAGATTGTCAGATGGTTGGTAGGAGACGAAAAGCACACAAACTAATTTGTGGCTGAGAGTGAAGGACAGGTGTCGAGTGGAATATCAAAGAATGCCTTTTTCTTATAAGCGTCGAAATAAGACATTCTTGGGGGGCAATTTGTTGGCTCCTAAATTCGACACCCACATTCTATTATCATATAGATCATTAATTATGAGTCAGAAGAGTTTCCTACACAAGAGGGCTTCGATCAGCTGGTCACATCGAAGGCTCATCAAAGAATGATAACATACTTAGAGAAATTCCTCTAAGTTGGAATCATGTTGTCTTCGATGTCGAAGGAGCAACCTTTCGACCAAGATCCCTGATGCCCAAGATCGAACGGTTTTAATTTTGAATTGTTGGAGGGAAAACGGTTCCCAGCAGTTACCAAGCGCAACGTGTCGTGCACATAGGCGTCGAAGGTTGTGAGCATGCCATGTGGTGTCATCATGAAGCGGTGTGACTGCCCAGCAGTTACTTAGGATTTTTTTTAGTATAAATACTAAGTGTTCACGAAGTTTTTAGAGGTGTTCATCATTGTATACAAGTCACTCATTTAGATTCAAGTACCCAGCGTGAGAGAAAGAATCATTGAGAATGTATGTGTGAAACACCATTTACCTTAATCAAAGTCTTTTACATTCAAGCAATTTATCGCTTTCACTCATTTACTTCAATCGAAGTCATTTATTTAACAACCCTTTAACGCTTTTATTTACTTTATCAAGCTTTTCTCCATGCAATTTATTTAAAGTGTCTCTACTTTACTTGCATTAATCACCATTAGGATTAGTCGAAACTCTTTATTTCAAAGCCTTTAAACTCCAAAAGTCAACCATATCTTAGGATCAATCTGATCGATCCTGCGAGTCACCAAATAAGTAACCTTTTGGAAGATCAGCGGTTGTTTACCATTTTCACGGCAAACAGTAGGGAAACATCTTCATCAAGATCTAGGAACTGTCTCGTGCTCACCGGGAGTATACCGTTGAGGTTATAGAACTTGTCCACACTATGACAGAGGAAAACATCAAGATCTAGGAACTGACTCGTGCTCAATGGAGTATACCGTTGAGGTTATAGTACTCGTCCACACTATGACGTAGGGAAACATCTTCATCAAGATCTAGGAATTGTCTCGTGCTCACCGGGAGTATACCGTTGAGGTTATAGAACTCGTCCACACTATGACGGAGGAAAACATCAAGATCTAGGAACTGACTCGTGCTCACCGGGAGTATACCGTTGAGGTTATAGTACTTGTCCACACTATGACGTAGGGAAACATCTTCATCAAGATCTAGGAACTGTCTCGTGCTCAATGGAGTATACCGTTGAGGTTATAGAACTTGTTCACACTATGACGGAGGAAAACATCAAGATCTAGGAATTGACTCGTGCTCAATGGAGTATACCGTTGAGGTTATAGTACTCGTCCACACTATGACGTAGGGAAACATCTTCATAAGGATCTAGGAACTGTCTCGTGCTCACCGGGAGTATACCGTTGAGGTTATAGAACTTGTCCACACTATGACGGAGGAAAACATCAAGATCTAGGAACTGACTCGTGCTCAATGGAGTATACCGTTGAGGTTATAGTACTCGTCCACACTATGACATAGGGAAACATCTTCATCAATATCTGGTCGAAGGGTACGCCTTACTAGTCCATTCGAAGCACACATTTGGCCCCTTCAAATGATGCACAAAGATGATTCGTTCGAGGGACACTTGTTGGAGGAAAGTCAAACAATGTGTTGGAAGAAGAATCTGGTCGAAGGAGGGTCAAAATGAAAGGATAAAATATTCAAAGATGCTTGCTGCCAAGTTCAGACATGGTACACTGGCCAAAACTGCTGCATAGCAGTCCTGAAACACTGCCCCATTCTTGCACCGAAATAGCATACAAGCACTGTCCCTCGAAGGCTGCAAAGAGCTGTTTACCCAAATTGTTCAAATTATTTTGTTTTCCCTCCAAAAGCTTCAGCCAACTTTGCCTATAAATAAGAGGCTCCAACACATGTTTAAGGGAGGATCTTTGGACCAGAGGAACGAATCCCCCAAATTTTCTCAAACACAACAAAATTGTCAAGTTCATCAACACTTGAGAAATCAAAAAAACCCAGAATCCCAAACACTCACCTCTTTCGATTCTGAAGAACATCCCACACATAGAAGTTTGTTCAAACTCAAAGACAACCTTGTGTGACAACTCTTTGAACCAAAAGCAAACCCCCTGTGACTACTCTTCGAATTCCAGAAACGTCCAGGTAGCAGTTCAAGTTCGAATCCCACATCCATTCAAGTCCTGAAGCAAGGTAAGTTATTCTTACCTTTGAACTTTTCGTTTCATGGCATAACATGTAAATAATCTTTACGTTCGTTTGAAACATGTACAAACCACTATTCCTTTCGATTCCACCCTTTTAACATATTTTTCATAGTTATCCCTTTCATTTTGCTTTCTGTTTACCTAAACTTGCTTTAACTATTAAACTGTTTACAAGAAAAATATTAGCATGGCCTCAGGCCATGTTGCCATTTAATGCTTGAAATGAAAGAAACAGGAAATAGGAAACTAAGCTTCTGGCTTCTATCCTCTTTCTCCAGGTCGAACGAAAAATACAACAGGAGGAAAACCATACACTGACTTCTAGGCTCAGTCGAAAGGCATTCCCTCACTACTTTCAACCTCCAGTCGAAGAAGGCAACAAGGCAGAACCAGAAGGCTTCGCCATACACTGACTTCCAGGCCCCAGTCGAAGGATACAACTTGCTGCTGCCTTTGCCCAATTGAAGGACAGGACCTCGCCCCTGCTAAGGCCCAATCGAAAGACATGACTTTGCTGTTGCCAGCCCCAATCGAAGGAGGCCAACAGAATGCAAATCGAAGGCTGCTTCCCCCCAATCGAAAGACACTCATTTTTCTTACTTTTATCTTATTTTTTCCTTCATACTTTCTATGCACTTCAATATGGATGTAATAGTGTAGGATTTATTTTTTGCACTTTTTATTACTTTTGTACAAATGCTAGTAACTAGGTGTGTATGGAAAGATAAAACCAACAAGTAGACAACCTAAAAATCAAAGACAAATGCATGCAATAAAACACACTTTGCACATATGCACTCTTAGGGTACACCTCACTTGGTTGCCTCGAATATGGTCATTGAGTATAGGAAGTTTTAGAGGTCGCCCTCTTGTCCCAAGATCATAGTTGCCTCGAAACGGTTGCCTCGGAAAAATGATCTAGGACATTAGGGTTACCGCTAAGGCATCCTAACATTGCTTTAGTGACCACATGTCCCTTAATCGAATTGACCCGAAAACTCCAACGATGATGCCTCTTACTCCTCAATAGTGGGATAGCACTGTCTAAAGGACATTTGCACAGTTTAATTCCTTTTTGAGTAGGTAGATGTTCTTAAGTACTTGCTCCTTTTTAAACCAAAACAAAACTTTTCGCACTTACGCTCTCTTTCAAACAAAAACTCTTTTCAAACCCACAAATACAAAGAAAAGCAAACTTTTGAAAACACAATGAGCAAGTACCTAAGAGCCCGTGGATAACCACGGATAGAAAGGGTGCTAACCCCTTCCCTTTCTATAATCTACCTCCCGAACCCGAGAAATATCTCAAAAAGGAATTTTTCTGTGCTTTTGTCCTTTCCTTGTTGGATAAAATAAAAGACGGTGGCGACTCTTGCTTACCGTGACATTTTGCAAAAACAAACGCAAATGCGAACCAGCATTCCAAAATAGTCAGTTCTCATTCCCACCGATCACAGGTACCAAAGCTAAAAATTCAGTTACAACTATTTTGAATTAATTTGAGATAGTTAATTATGATCAGATATATCTAGGCTTAGCGTTGTTATTGTGTGCTTGATTGAAGCTAGTATAAAGCTCAATGTCTCATCGTAACTCATTAGATTTAGCCATGATAAACTTATTATTCTCTCATTTTATTCCAATTTTACTTTCTCAATATGATATCATGAACATATCGATCCGAGAATGCTTCATTTTCGCATTCGTGGCTTCACGGACTTCCACCATTGCAGGAAATTCTAGATTTATTGATCCTCAACTTGATCAATCAAGTCCATTCTTTGTGCAACCTAGTCACGAACCTTCATCAGTTACCGTTTCTCCTAAGCTCAACGGTTCAAACTGTAATAATAATAATAATAACAATAATAATAATAGTAATAATAACAACACAACACAAAAACATCATCGTCGCTTATCAAAATTGGCATAAAGCCCACATCACCATAATTTATCCAAATCAAGATAAATATATCATCGCATTATATTTGCATTATGCAAAACGTCACATATAATTCATCATCATCAAAATCATACATTCACAAATCAGAAGCATTTATTAATAACATCAATATGATCATCACATGATCATGTACAAAGACATATAACCTCGCATCGCATAATCAACAAGTATTCACTAACTAAATACGTCGTCACAAACATTATGTTTACTCACCCCACCTCATTATCGATTCGCTCACTAAATTCTACATACGGAAAGATAGTCAAACACCTATCATCGTCGCAAAAGCCATCCCTAATAACCGGCATTACTCCTAATCGTCAACATCGCAATCGGATTGTCCATACGTGTCTTAAATCCCCTAAAACGAAATCCAATTCAATTAAACCGTAATTAAGCCTATTTCAGGTCATCTCATAAAAACTCGCAACTTCTAAAAACTAACCTCACCACTAAGTTCTACACGTCAAACTTAGCTAGCACATCAATTTTCGTTGAATTCGGAGCAACTTGCTTCGTCGTCGAATCTACTGAAATCGGAAAATCGGAACACAATCGGGTTCCAAAGGAAGTGCGAAAAATCAGAATTTTGGAGGCTACAGAAGCACCAACACGGGCCCCCGTGTGCATCAACACGGCCCGTGTTGAAAAGCCACCAAAACGTGCAAAAATGCCAAAGTCAGAGCATCAACACGGGCATCCGTGTGGATCAACACGGCCCGTGTTGAAAAGCCCCTAGAAAACACAAAATCACCAAAGTCAGTGAATCAACACGGGCACCCGTATTAATCAACACGACCGTGTTGATGGACCTGCGTGAAAACTTCATTCTTTTGAGTTTTTCTCATTCTACTATCATGGCTTTCTTTCCCATTTCAATACTCTTAATTTCTATAAGCTAGCACCTAATACACCCACAAACCATACTCCTAATCCAACTTTTCTAAACCATTCCAACAATCAACCAACAAAACCCTATAAATCAACTATCAATTTTACCCCCAAATCCAAAATATATCTATCAAAACCCTACAATATGAGATGGAGAATCAAACCCCTTACCTTAAATGCTTGAATTGATTCTTGATGTTTCAACCCTAACTTTGGCTTTGTTCTTGCTCTTCTCTTCTCCAAGACTCTCTTCTCTCAAACTCTCTCTATGTGTTTTTGTATGTTATGACAAAACAAGAAGTGTTTGGTGTGGTTTAGTAGCAAGACACTAGCAAGCAAAAATATCAAAAAGCCCTTGGTCTTACTACTAGTTATAACACTAATAATACTAAATAATATTATTGACCCAAATAATTAAAATAACTTCAAATAATTAAATATCGGTCCGAATAATATTTTAACGAACCGAACAGAATAAAAACCGGACCGAACAAAATAATTACTGGTCCCTCAAAATAAATACCGGACCGAATAAAATAAATACTGGTCCGAATAAAACGTCGCTGAATATATTAACAGATATACCGGTTAATTTAAATATTCTCGTCGCAAAAATAAACGTCAAATGGTAACTCGAAAATATTAATATAATATAATATTAAATAAAACGGGGCGTTACAGTAAAAATAATAGTAATAATAACAGTAATAACAGTAATAATAGTAATAATAACAGTAATAACAGTAATAACAGTAATAACAATAATAATAATAGTAATAATAACAGTAATAACAATAATAACAATAATAATACTAATAATAATAATAATAATAATAATAACAATAATAATAATAATAATAATAATAATAATAATAATAATAATAATAATAATAATAATAATAATAATAATAATAACAATAATAATAATAACAATAATAATAATAATAATAGTAATAATAATAATAACAATAACAACAACAATAATAATAATAATAACAATAATAATAATAATAATAATAATAATAATAATAATAATAATAACAATAATAACAATAATAATAATAATAACAATAACAATAATAATAATAATAATAATAATAATAATAATAATAATAATAACAATAACAATAATAATAATAATAATAATAATAATAATAATAATAATAATAATAATAATAATAATAATAATAACAATAACAATAACAACAATAATAACAACAATAACAACAATAACAATAATAATAATAACAATAACAATAATAATAATAACAATAATAATAATAACAATAACAATAACAATAATAATAATAACAATAATAACAATAACAATCATAATAATAATAATAATAATAATAATAATAATAATAATAATAATAATAATAATAATAATAATAATAATAATAATAATAATAATAATAATAATAATAATAATAATAACAATAACAAGAAACGGAATAAAAAACTATCTTTTAATTCAATTTAAAAATTTAAGAGTAATTAATTACATAATTTTTAAAATTTTAAAAAATAACAGAAAATAAAAGTGTATCAATTAAATTTTTGAAGGAACTAAAATATATCATCTTTTCAATATAGACTAAAAATAGTTTTTTTATCACTTAGCCCTAATAATAATAATATATAACGAGCGAATGTACAATTTATTTGAATTGTAACAACGTCTCGTACCTAAACCGTAGCAGGTCTTACCTTCTCAACCATTCTAAGCAAGAAGACGCTGTCTGCTCACTTTTTACAGGTTTGAATATAAAGATTCTTATCTTTTAGATTGTTCTGCATTTTCTAAAAGAATGGTGGTTTCTTTAAGATGACTCGAACATTTCCTAAAAGGAAAGATTGTTCATAGTGTATTAGATTTTCTTGAGTACATTGTTATCTTTTTCTTGGTGATACTAAAGTATCTTTAAGGATGTGGGGTAGAAGTGATTATGTATAGAAGCTGATTTGAATTTATAAAGAATGATGCTTCGAGTGATAAACTTGAGATAATTTGGCAGTGCATTTTGATTTGTTTTTCGTGTTAACAGTCAATAATCATTCATGATGGATAAACTTGTGTCAACTCGTCGAGTCAGATAGTTAAAAAAACCTGTAAAATGTGAGGTAAGAAGGGAACAAGAGAAAATGAATAGAATGTGTCAGAACTTCACATGGCCATAGCAGGCGAAATGGAAACAAAAGCGAACAACATTTTCTTCCTTTCTTTTTTTCTTTTCTTTATTATTCTACTTTGACGCTTTTAATTCACGAGGAGCGGGTTTCGTCTTCTCGAAGACAAGTAGACTTGCAGAGAGAAAGTAGTTGGAGGAGAAGGTGGAAAGAGAATGTGAGAGTGGGTTATGTTTAAATTTGTTTTCTAAATAGTAGAGTTGCATAGATAAACTTGATATTTTTTGCAATGGATTTTGGTTTATTTCCATGTTAACAGTCAATAATGAAATTGTGTAGATAAGAAATGAAGTTATAGTTAACTACTGCGTTTGATCTTGGTGTGAAACATATGAAGCTACAAAAATCAGTTTTCACACCTCATCAAATATATACAGAAACACGCATTGAACATGACAAGCATCCACACAAATTTTTATATTATTTACTTAACTGGTATGTTTTCTTTTGGTGTTTCAGGACACTATGGACCCACTACCTCCCTGGAGGAACATTAATATGAATAATATGGATTGGTGGAGGTCTTTGGACATCGACAATAAGTTGGAAGCTGAAAATTATCTCAATCAGCTTTCAGAAGGTGTGTTGATTGACGTTTTGACTAAGGTAGAAACTAAACAAGCAATGTATGTTTGCTCTCATGTGCTACACCAAAGGCATGTGAACACTTGGAAGCGGGTAAACACTTTATGTTTTAACAGTAACTCTCATCAAAATCTGAATGATTTTGATGAGTATGTAAATCGTGTTTTAACTCAACGTGGCAACTTTAAGGTTAACACGTTAGTGTACCACTGTTGCGGTGAGGAGAACAAAACCAACGAAATTTTACTTACAAGGATGCTGCAGTACTCATTTGACCATGATGTGGAAAGCATCTGGATTAACTTTAAAACTTTGCATGGTCGAAGTACAAAGGTAACCTTTCCCACTTTTATTTTGGAGTCTAGTACCTTAAAAGTGTTACATCTAGATTTTTGCGCCTTAAATAATTTGAACCTGAGCAAAGAAGGAAAGTCTTCCTCCATTGAAGATTTACACCTCTTAAATCTTGCTACTCGATTTATTGTACCTTTGTCTCATAGAAGAATCAGGCTCCCTTCTTCAATTATGTCTCATCCTTTTGGGTTTACTTGGAATAGCCTCACATCACTCAACATTCAAAAGGTTCGTATTAGATGTGGAGAAAACAAGATTGTGTCCCCATTTGAAGAAATGGTTAATTTAACCCATCTCTGTATAAGTCAGACCTTTTTTAGACCTTTCACACCTGCAGAATTTGTTATATCAGCACCCAAGTTGAGTAATATCAGGCTCACCCTCAACAAGTTTGGTTGCAAAGTTACTGTCATGGGAAAGAAACTAAAAAAAATGGCAGTTTTAGTTCGTGCCGTTTGGCTACAGGTTCATTTGTATTACATTTCTATTGAAGGAGGACTGTTAATAACCACAGAAGAATCAGAAATAGCTGCTTTTGAACATGGTCTCTTTAAAATAAATTGGAGCCAGGAGAAGGGGAGTGTTGTAGACATGTCATATGATAAATTTGACCAAGTACGTAAAATTACTTAAATGTTATATGATTTTTCATTCAGATTGAATTTGTAAATAACATTTAAAACTCTTTCAGATGGTGCCTGATGCAAATATAGATATGGTTCTCCAAGCTGAAAGTCTGCCATCAAGTCTCAGTATGAACTACAAATGCATAGAGGGAGGTGTGCAGAGTATGACGGTCTGATAACTGATATTCAGTGATTGAGTTGATGGCTTGTAGCTGAAATGATAAGCCTTGTATAACCAACTTAAGGTTTTCTGTTCACCTAAACTTCTTAACTGTCCAGTAATCATACATGTACACATGGTATAGCCCAAACATGTACTACTATTATTGAATTAGTAAAAAATCTCAGTAAAACCTTGTAATCATTTTGTTTTAGTTTTAGCAACTTAACTACAATCCCTACAATGGTAATCATTTTAATTGGAATGTAAATTTCTTTTCATTCATGTAAATACTAAACAACATTTTTGAAAAAACTGGTGATGTTAAATAAATCAACAATGAGCATACGACATGCTTAACTAATTTACAAAGCAAAACTCATTATATCTGACCATTCATAACTCACACAAAAACTCTTATTATGACAAAACACCAAGCACAATTTTTTACAACATAACAGAACAACAACAAATCATACATGTGGGAGCCATTAAAGTCAAGCAGAATGCATTTTTCTTTCTTTTCACATTATAGCTTTTAAATGAACTTAAATGTACAAAGATGAAAAAGACAATAAAGAAATAAGAAAATGAAACAAAATTTAAAAAGACGAAGAGGGAATAGTAAAAAGTAACAGCCATTAAAGACGATTATGTTGAATGAGAAAGAGAATGAGGATCAAGGCATGGAAGTTAAGCTAATGCAACATTGAAAAGAGAACATCGTGATCACTAATGGCTTTCACTACAAGCTATCGGTACTGTTGTACCCCAAAATTTGCCCTCTCAATTATCAAGGCATATCTCACAATGATTCTCAAAGTTCAAGCTTGAACAAGTGCATTGGGATTTTCCAATACCAAAATTAAAAGGAAACTATCAAAAAGGGAGAAAACAGATAAAAATAACATTTTGACAAATTTGGAGGAAAATAGGTCTCCTTCGATTCAGCACCCTTCGACTGACTCTAAGCCTCCTTCGAATGCAAGTTTAGGTGCATCCTTCGTTTGGATTTGAAACCTCATTCGAATGCAACTTGGGTACATCCTTTCTTTGGATTTGAAACCTCCTTCAAATCCACTTGCACAAAGGGCCTCTTGCAGACTTTGCCTCTCACAACTTTCATTTGAGCCACAACTTGCACGCAAAAGGCATCCCCCTTGCTAGCATACATAAGGTACAAAGCCTCCTATAACTTCCGTCGATTCCAAGGCAAAAAGCTCCCTTTTGGGGTCCTTCTGTTGTACCCCAAAATTTGTCCTCTCATGTTTTCCAAAGTCTTCCCCCTACATGGTTGACCAGAAACCCTTGCCTAAGGAAAAAGAAAATTTTTGAGTGGTGCTTTAAGTACCTTTCGATTGGCATTCTGAAGGACCTTTCGATTGGCATTCTGAAAGACCCTTCGATTGGTATTCTGAAGGAGCCTTTCGATTGGCATTATGGACAAGCATTTCGATTGGCATTATGGACAAGCCTTTCGATTGGCATTATGGACAAGCATTTCGATTGGCATTATGGACAAGCCTTTCGATTGGCATTATGGACAAGCATTTCGATTGGCATTGTGTCAAGGCCTTCGATTGGCATTCTGAAAGACCCTTCGATTGGTGTTCTGAAGGAGCCTTTCGATTGGCATGGATAATTCCCTTCGATTGGTATTATGGACAAGCACTTCGATTGGCATTGTGTCAAGTCCTTCGATTGGAATTCTGAAAGACCTTTTCGTTTGGCACCTTGGGCCAAGCCTTTCAATTGGCATGCCAAGGGATCCTTCGATTTAGCATTGTGTCAAGGCAGCTTCGACAGGCATGTTAACCATGTCCTTCGATTAGCATGAACAACACCTTTCGATTGGCCTGTTAACAGTGTCTTTCGATTGAAATTTTAACAAGTACCCTTTGATTGGTATATGGACAAATACCCTTCAATTGGCATTTCAGTGCAGAGTTTCCCTTAATAAGAACGTCAGAACGAAATGACCTTCGAATGGCATTTCAGTGCAGAGTTTCTCTTAATCTAAGATGCTCTGATGAAGGAAGTTTTGAACACTTCGAATCAGAACTTAGACTCATCACAAGGCCAAGGGTTGGTCAAAGTTGTCTAATAGGGAATGTTCTAAATAGATTCGAATTGGACTTTGAAGCTGGCAAAGAAGGCAAATTCGAAAGGAAGTGGATCTACAAAGGGCAAGTCAGCTTTCGATTTTCATCATATTGGAGGCCCAAACAGCTCACAACAGACTGGCAGTAATGCATGAAAGCGGATTGGCATGTGATTGAATCAAAAATAGAAAGTCTTTATGAAGAAATCAAATCCGTGTAAAGGCATAGTGTGGACAAAAAAGATTGAATTAGGCTATTTTTGGAATGATATTCAAAGTGAATCAAATCAAGAATCAAGACATTGATGGAGGAAGATTGAGGCCAGGTTTTCAACCCTTATTCATCCCATTATATACAAGCAAGCCACACAAATCACACAGACATAAACTCTACACACGAAAAAACGAACAAAGTCTGCAGAAACGGCCATACAACTTTGAGAAAAAAAGCTTGAGAACCTTGGATCTGAAATTGCACTTAGAGACCTTTTCAGGATCAAACAAAGGTTCCAATCGCTTCCTTGGACCTCACTGAAGCAGTACCAATCATTATCATGTGCTCTACTGCCCCAAAAAGCCCTGTAAGTATCGCTCTGAACCCCCATATTCGAGGAATTGTAAAGCTTCAATCTTGCATTCATTCTTTAAAATAATTGCATATTTGAACTCCTGACATCATTTGCAAAGTTTTTGTATTATTCAATTTCATTATTATGCCCTATATCACAAAACGCCACGGTAGATTGTTTTAGGGTTCTTTCAGGGATTTTCATTACAGGGCAAATTGGTCAACAAAAGGACCATGGTTGGAACCAGGGCGGAGAGGCGAGCAGAACCATGCCTTTAGTTTTCATTTTAGTGGCTTGTGGCAGATTTTGAGGCAGCATGATGTATAGCTACAGACAATCGTCTGTTGGTATAGGCCAAAGGATTTTCAGCCACAGTCCCCATGACAGGGACGATAACGTGGCATGGCCAGATTGGCCTGTTTGAAATATTAGCACGTTCTTTCTTATTTTCCAGCATATTCATTGATTTTCCCATATATTATTTATCTCTTATTCCAATGACAATTGAACAAACTGGCTGCTTGGTGAACGTGTTAGTACAAGACCCCTTGGGACCTGGATTCGAATCCTAGGTCCCCCCAAAACTTTGTTACATTTTTTCTTCAGGTACTCAGGTGAAGCATTCCAGGCGTGGTTCACCATATGCCCTAGGGATCAGCATGCCAAGTGGCCCACCAGGCAGATCTAGTGATCTAGATTACACGTCCATCATAGTCCTCAGTCAACAAACATGCATGGAGTCACAAAAAGTCCAACAGGCTGGACGTTTGGGCCTGGAAATTGCAACTCAAACACCTCCTTCAGGCACAGCACTCCCCCCTGAGTTTGTTTATTTTATTTTTCTTTTCATTATTTTCTATTTCTATTTTATTAATATTAGTATCTTAATTAACCAATTAACTAATTAACTTTTTTTCATAAAAAAATCAGAAAACAAAAAAATATTTTTATTTAAATTCCATTAATGTTATTATTTATTTTTGTAAATGAAAAGTTAACCAATTAATTTAGTCTTAATTAGGTTCAATTTCAATATATTTTGCATTAAATTAAAATCAATATAGAATTAGGTTTTTTTTATATTTTTAACCATTCCTTTTTATTTCCTTAATTAAAATAAAACTCAACAAATATTTTCTTTTTTAATTAATTAATTCCATTATTAATTTAGACTTAATTCTTAATTCGAAAAAGACCAAAAATATGCTTTATTTAATGAAAAAGGGTCAAACCCCTAGGACACTCCGATTCAATTTTTCTCGCGTGCATATTATCTTTGATCCATATATTGTAACTGCTCCGAGGATGTAATAGCTTTAATTTAGGATTTTATTTATCGCTTTTATTTACTTTTCGCATTTAATTTTAAGGGTTTGTTTTTGGCGATGTAAATACCCGACGCCTTGTAATAACTTAGCTTTATTTTCCGCAATTTATTTTCCGCACCCATTAACTGTTAGATGCTTGAATAATAGGCGATGCATGACAAGATTAACCTTTAATTTAAAATCAACCGTAGCTCACCATAACATGTACAAAGATAACATAAACTGAAAAACAATACACTCGCACATGCCACTCTTAGGGTACACCTCACTTGGTTGCCTCGAACGTGGTCATTAAGTATAGGATGTTTTAGAGGTCGTCCTCTTGTCCAAAGATCAAAGTTGCCTCGAAACGGTTGCCTCGGATAAAATTATCTAAGACATTAGGGTTACCACTAAGGCGTCCTAACGTTGCTTTAGTGACCACACGTCCCTTAAATCGAATTGACCCGAAAACTCCAACGACGGTGCTACCTACTCCTCAATAGTGGGATAGCACTTTCTAAAGGACACTTGCACAGTCTAATTCCTTTTTGAGTAGGTAGATGTTCTTAAGTACTTGCTCCTTTTAAAAACAAAACAAAACTTTTCGCACTTACACTCTCTTCAAAAACAAAACTCTTTTCAAAACCCACAAACACAAAGAAAATCAAACTTTTGAAAACATAGTGAGCAAGTACCTAAGAGCCCGTGGATAACCACGGATAGAAAGGGTGCTAACACCTTCCCTTTCTATAATCTACCTCCCGAACCCGAGAGATATCTCGAAAAGGAATTTTTCTGTGCTTTTGTCCTTTCCTTGTTGGATAAAATAAAAAGACGGCGACGACTCTTTCTTACCGCGACATTTGGCGAAAACAAACGCAAACGCGAACCAGCATTCCAAAACAGTCAGTTCTCATTCCCACCGATCACAGAACTGGTGACTCTGCTGGGGAATATAAGTGAGGTGTACCTTAGAATTAGATCACTTGTGTTTTCAATTGTATGCTTTGTATGCTTTAATTTTGTGGGCTTGTATCGGAGTTCTATAGATCCTAACCCGGATCTGGGGATACCCTTTAGGTAAGTAGCAATAAATTGTGAGGGATCTGTCCGGCATAGACCGACACGGATGAAGCAATAGCTACGTTGGTGTGACACCTTGGTCTGTACCGATATCCCTTGTGTTGGAACGAGGAGAATATGGGTCTTCTGAGGAGTCATTAAGCACCAACTGACCTTAGAACCTTAAATTGACCAACTTGGCCATAGAACAGTAGCAGTATGCTACACTCATTGAGACTAAACTCTCGCGATGATTCCGGCCGCAAGAAAAGGTTGCTAAACTGGAATTATGACCGATTGAGGGTAGTCAGTGATATTGAGATCCTCTAGAACCCGGTTACTATTTTTTAGGACAGGTCTTAACCAACTGAAACTGAAAGAGGGTAGTACCTAAACTCCATGCTAGCCTGAAATCTAAGGGCTCTTTTGCGTGACTTGCGTGCCTTTACAATGGTTTCCTTTTGTGAATACTTGTGGTGTGCCTTTACCATGACATCATAACATCATAACATTGCATACATCTTGCATAAGGACTAATCTATTTCAAAGACAAGAGGGTTTCATCTTTGCTCTGTTTTGTAGGACATCATGATGCCCATGCGTAGGAATACTATCCGAATAAACTTTGTTCAAGTACCTACTTTACTTAAAGAGTTGGTTGTCAGGATTCCAGACACTACTTCCTTCATCATGAGGCATGGTTCTCTTCTCAGTTTAGTCACCTCAAAGTTGGACGAACAAATGATGAGTGTCCTGGTCCAGTTTTATGATCCCATATATCATTGCTTCACCTTTCAAGACTTCCAGCTGGTTCCTACCCTGGAAGAATTCTCTGAGTTGCTTGGTATCTCTGTTTTGGAGCAGACTCCATTTACTGGTTTGGAAAAGACTCTTAAGCCCGAAGAAATTGCTGCAGCCCTTCACTTTACCAAAGAAGAGGTAATGGCAGTCATGAAACACTGCCCCATTCTTGCACCGAAATAGCATACAAGCAATGTCCCTCGAAGGCTGCAAAGAGCAGTTTACCCAAATTGTTCAAATTATTTTGTTTTCCCTCCAAAAGCTTCAGCCAACTTTGCCTATAAATAAGAGGCTCCAACACATGTTTAAGGGAGGATCTTTGGACCAGAGGAACGAATCTCCCAAATTTTCTCAAACACAACAAAACTCTCAAGTTCATCAACACTTGAGAAATCAAAAAAACCCAGAATCCCAAACACTCACCTCTTTCGATTCTGAAGAACATCCCACACATAGAAGTTTGTTCAAACTCAAAGACAACCTTGTGTGACAACTCTTTGAACCAAAAGCAAACCCCTTGTGACTACTCTTCGAATTCCAGAAACGTCCAGGTAGCAGTTCAAGTTCGAATCCCACATCCATTCAAGTCCTGAAGCTAGGTAAGTTATTCTTACCTTTGAACTTTTCGTTTCATGTCATAACATGTAAATAATCTTTACGTTCATTTGAAACATGTACATACCACTATTCCTTTCGATTCCACCCTTTTAACATATTTTTCATAGCTATCCATTTCGTTTTGCTTTATGTTTACCTAAACTTGCTTTAACTATTAAACTGTTTACAAGACAAATAGTAGCATGGCCTCAGGCCATGTTGCCATTTAATGCTTGAAATGAAAGAAACGGGAAATAGGAAATAGGAAACAAAGCTTCTGGCTTCTATCCTCTTTCTCCAGGTCGAACGAAAGATACAAACAGGAGGAAAACCATACACTGACTTCCAGGCTCAGTCGAAAGGCATTCCCTCACTACTTTCAACCTCCAGTCGAAGAAGGCAACAAGGCAGAACCAGAAGGCTTCGCCATACACTGACTTCCAGGCCCCAGTCGAAGGATACAACTTGCTGCTGCCTTTGCCCAATCGAAGGATAGGACCTCGCCCCTGCCAAGGCCCAATCGAAAGACGTGACTTTGTTGTTGCCAGCCCCAATCGAAGGAGGCCAACAGAATGCAAATCGAAGGCTGCTTCCCCCCAATCGAAAGACACTCATTTTTCTTACTTTTATCTTATTTTTTCCTTCATACTTTCTATGCACTTTAATATGGTTGTAATAGTGTAGGATTTATTTTTTGCACTTTTTATTACTTTTGTACAAATGCTAGTAACTAGGTGTGTATGGCAAGATAAAACCAACAAGTAGACAACCTAAAAATTAAAGACAAATGCATGCAATAAAACACACTTTGCACATATGCACTCTTAGGGTACACCTCACTTGGTTGCCTCGAATATGGTCATTGAGTATAGGAAGTTTTAGAGGTCGCCCTCTTGTCCCAAGATCATAGTTGCCTCGAAACGGTTGCCTCGGAAAAATGATCTAGGACATTAGGGTTACCGCTAAGGCATCCTAACATTGCTTTAGTGACCACATGTCCCTTAATCGAATTGACCCGAAAACTCCAACGACGATGCTACTTACTCCTCAATAGTGGGATAGCACTGTCTAAAGGACATTTGCACAGTTTAATTCCTTTTTGAGTAGGTAGATGTTCTTAAGTACTTGCTCCTTTTTAAAACAAAACAAAACTTTTAGCACTTACACTTTCTTTCAAACAAAAACTCTTTTCAAACCCACAAACACAAAGAAAAGCAAACTTTTGAAAACACAATGAGCAAGTACCTAAGAGCCCGTGGATAACCACGGATAGAAAGGGTGCTAACCCCTTCCCTTTCTATAATCTACCTCCCGAACCCGAGAAATATCTCAAAAAGGAATTTTTCTGTGCTTTTGTCCTTTCCTTGTTGGATAAAATAAAAGACAGTGACGACTCTTGCTTACCGCGACATTTTGCAAAAACAAACGCAAACGCGAACCAGCATTCCAAAATAGTCAGTTCTAATTCCCACCGATCACAGAACTGGCGACTCTGCTGGGGAATACTCTTATAAGTGGGGTGTACTTTAGGATTAGATCATTATGTTTTCAATTGTATGCTTTGTATGCTTTAATTGTGTGGGCTTGTATCGGAGTTCTATAAATCCTAACCCTGATCTAGGGATACCCTTTAGGTAAGTAGCAATAAACTGTGAGGGATCTGTCCGGCATAGACCGACACGGATGAAGCAGTAGCTACGTTGGTGTGACACCTTGGTCTGTACCGATATCCCTTGTGTTGGAACGAGGAGAATATGGGTCTTCTAAGGAGTCATTAAGCACCAATTGACCTTAGAACCTTAAATTGACCAACTTGGCCATAGAACAGTAGCAGTATGCTACACTCATTGAGACTAAACTCTCGCGATGATTCCGGCCGCAAGAAAAGGTTGCTAAACTGGAATTATGACCGATTGAGGGTAGTCAGTGATATTGAGATCCTCTAGAACCCGGTTACTATTTTTTAGGACAAGACTTAACCAACTGAACTGAAAGAGTGTAGTACCTAAGCTCCATGCCAGCCTGAAATCTAAGGGCTCTCTTGTGTGACTTGTGTGCCCTTTACCATGTGTGCCTTTTGTGGATACTTGTGATGTGCCTTTACCATGACATCATAACATCATAAACATTGCATACATCTTGCATAAGGACTAACCATTTCAAAGATCTCGAGGGTCTTCGATGCAGGGTCACGTTGAACCAGACGTCTACCAAAGGACAAGAGGGTACCCCTCTAAACAAACACCGTCAAAGATCAAGTGCAACAACTTGAATCAGGGGTTATGACCCACTTGACATGGTGAGCTTGATTCTCGTGGAAAGACATCCATCGATACAAAGTTCTCCAATCAAGGATGTTCAATTTCTAACATTTTCTTGTGTTTACCCCGAGAGATTCTTGAAAACATGCATCCACATATCATGCATTACATCATAACAGGTTTTCCTTTTCAGGTTTCCTTATTCTCATACTGTTTATTTCAGTAGAGATGGCTCTAGAGAGGACTGTCCAAGATCTCCGGGCTCAAAACGCCCAACTTCAAGAAATGTTCTTGAACCTATCCCAGGGGCAAGAAGAAGTGAAAGCTCTCCTCACAAGGGGCATGGTCCTAGGGAATTCAGGCAGTGTCAGGAATGATCAGTTGGAAGAACTTCAGATTGAGCTGGCAACAATGAAGATCCAGATGATGGGACAGCTGGTGGGCCAGATGGCTCTCATTCAAGACCTGGCTCAAAGACAAGAAGAGCTCAGGGTTCTCGTCAACAAACTGCTTCGAGATAACCAAATGGGGCAAACAACTAGGGTTGAAGATCAAATCATCATTCAACCTCCTCTGAGACAAGAAGGCAAGGGAAAAGCTCCTCAACTTGCTTCAGGGTCACAAGCCCAACAACAACCTCGCCAACAACAACAGGGTAATCGGCGTAGGCGGAATACATCTGAAAGACGCTTCACCGGAATTGACATGTCATTATCTCAAGCACTGCAACACCTGTTGGAAGCCAAGTTGGTTGTATTAAGGGACCCTCCTCAGAATCCCAACACAGCCTCTCCAAGGTACAATCCAAATGCAAGATGTGCGTACCACTCCAACAGTCCTGGACATGACACCGATAGCTGTTGGACGTTGAGAAATAAAATTCAAGATCTAATTGAAGAAGGAACGCTGGAGTTCACACAAGATGTCCAGACTGAATTCTTCTATCGTCCCTCAAAGGCTCACCACCTAAAGTGACAAGTTCAGACAAAGAGGCTTCTGTTCATTTTGAATTTTCAATTGTAATTTCTTTTGTTATTAAAACAATTATCTATTAATGTCAAACTTTGTTTCATTAATGCATTGCATATGTTTGTCTTGAATTCATCCTTTCATTTTCACTATATTTAAACTATGCTTTTTACTCACTTTATGACATTCAACTCTTGCTAAAAGTTACATGCCTTTAGAGGGAGGATGACGAAACAATACCGTAATCTCATACAGTATGCTTTTGAAGAGACCTTGCTGACGATGTACAGGCGTTTCTTTCAAATCCTAAACACTGGAGTTATAAGGAAGATAATCCCTAGTCAACCCCTTCGAGCCAAAGAAGTAGGAGTTTTATGTTTTAAACACAAATTGAAACCTTTAATTTAAACCTGGGGCAGGGTAGTCTCTCAGTTAATTCAAAAAAAGATGTGCATTGAAGTCGCAAACTCTCAGTTCATAATATAACGAACGACATCAAAAACATTCCTCTGGAATCAACAGACAGTGGTGGTTCCTTATCTCATAGGCAGTCAATCTCTCAAAAGAGAAAAGCCCACTGAGCCAAAACCTATAAAGGAGGCTTAAGAAAGCTGGGGCATCCTGCTGACTGTAATCTCGAAAACAGGAACAGTCAGGCAAAAGTTAGGGATAACAAATCAAAAGAACGAGGTCGCTACAAATCCTCAACAACATGAAAAATGTTGCAAAAATGACTTCCTTCCAACAAATTCAACTTGTGTGAACCATCACCAAAACGTCGTTCCAAATTCGAATAGAGTTCGATGCACAATTAACATAGTTTAGGATTGAAGAACATCACGAAGAGCGGGTGGGTACAAATATACTTTGAGCCTTTATCCTTTGTTTCTTAAACCATGAACCAAGCCACGTTACAACCCTTCAAAAGTCCTAATTGAAGCATGGGTTAGTTCAAAAGCATACTGTTACAAATGGTATCCTGACTCCTGTAAGGCTTTGCCCTAAATCTTGTGTTGAATTTGTCTTATAAAAAGTTTTCTGCTAAAAAACGCATTTTTTCAAAACTTCGACACAAACATAAACTTTGCATTACTTGAATATCATTGTTTGCATATGGCTATTTGTTTAACAGCAGAGAAATTCACACAATGAATATCCAGTGAACAAAAGCTTTGTCAGTGAACAAAATCAATTCAAGAAGGATGGCACTTCCATTGACAAATCTCCTATCAACAAGGGGGCATGACATGTCACTATCCAGCACACCTGGGGAAGTCCAGTCAAGATTCCAGGAAATCTCTCAAAGAAGTGCAGAGTAACCAGGGGCAGGTTTCCATCTCCGTCACTTGGGATATTGAGCGTCAATCCCAACAAAGGGTTACGTACAATCAAATATTTTTGGCAATGCCACAAACATTTGCTACTAGGGGAAATGACGAATCTCTCCAAAGTCCTTCTCATAGGCTGACTCCCCAGCCAAAGTTTAATCTCTGAACACCTTTCCCCAGCTGAGACAACCTCACGAATCCTCAAAGACTTTCCCCCAACGAATTCATCACCTCTCAAGCAGACCGACAACAGGGTTTATTTCCCCAACAAACTACAGATTCCCCAGCTTGAGTTTGCCTATCCGACTACTACAAATCAAAGGACCACAACTCCTCTTCCCCGGTAGACTACTCTACAATTCCCAGCAAGTTACTGTGAAACCTGGACCCGACCATATATCAGTTCAACTTCGACTCCCCAGTAGAGCAACGGACAACCGAGACTCCTGAACTCTCCCTTAAGCAGAGTTAGTCTACCGTCAGCCCCGAAAAGGCTTGGTATCCCTAGAAGATATTAATATCCCCCAGCGGAGTATAAAGATATTCTCCATCAAGCGTAAGAGCATCCCCGGAAGTCTTAATATTCCTCAACAGAATATAAGAATGTTCCCCGGCGGAATACAAGATACCACAATGGAGTCATCTCCCCAGCACAGTCTAAAAAAAGCTTCCCCGCCAAAGTTGAATCATCTTACCCAGTAGATTCTGGAAGCTTATCCCCTGCAGAATACAAGTGCATCTCCCCAGCCAAATCCAGAGGTTATCCTTACAAGAGTCTAACTGGGTTATCCTCAGCAAGTTGCAACTGAAAGATCATCCCCAGCGAAGTTCTTTCTATCCCCAGCATAGTTCATCATCAAAATCCCCAGCAGAGCTTATCAACAGATTCCCCAGCGGAGTTATCATTAAAATCATCAACAGAACATCTCTCCCCCATAGAGTAATTCCCCGCAGAGTAATCTATTCACTGTGTTTATTCCCAAATGGAGTTCCTCTCTCCTGCAGGTTTATTCTCACAACCATCTTTGGTCATCATCCCCAGCAGAAACGAAGAACTCAACTCTATTCTCCAGTAGCTCCGGGATTTATTTTCCCCAGATAAAACATCACATTCTCATACATCATGATACATGCATGTACACATCATACCATACAATCTCATTTATGTTGAGAACATCATTACTTGATCCATATCATGCATTGCATATGACTAACCTTTACCTTTCAGGAAAAATGTAGTTAAGTTCTCAGCCTAGTCGAAGATCTGACCAGTTCTTAAATCTCAATTGAATTATCATCAGTTGAATTTTAGATAAGGTTCTCAATCTCGACAGTTTCCTCCGTCATAGTATGGACGAGTTCTATAACCTCAACGGTATACTCCCGGTGAGCACGAGACAGTTCCTAGATCTTGATGAAGATGTTTCCCTACGTCATAGTGTGGACAAGTACTATAACCTCAACGGTATACTCCCGGTGAGCACGAGTCAGTTCCTAGATCTTGATGTTTTCCTCCGTCATAGTGTGGACGAGTTCTATAACCTCAACGATATACTCCCGGTGAGCACGAGACAGTTCCTAGATCTTGATGAAGATGTTTCCCTACGTCATAGTGTGGACGAGTACTATAACCTAAACGGTATACTCCATTGAGCACGAGTCAGTTCCTAGATCTTGATGTTTTCCTCCGTCATAGTGTGGACAAGTTCTATAACCTCAACGGTATACTCCATTGAGCACGAGACAGTTCCTAGATCTTGATGAAGATGTTTCCCTATGTCATAGTGTGGACGAGTACTATAACCTCAACGGTATACTCCATTGAGCACGAGTCAGTTCCTAGATCTTGATGTTTTCCTCCGTCATAGTATGGACAAGTTCTATAACCTCAACGGTATACTCCATTGAGCACGAGACAGTTCCTAGATCTTGACGAAGATGTTTCCCTATGTCATAGTGTAGACAAGTACTATAACCACAACGGTATACTCCCGGTGAGCACGAGTCAGTTCCTAGATCTTGATGTTTTCCTCCGTCATGGTGTGGACGAGTTCTATAACCTCAACGGTATACTCCCGGTTAGCACGAGACAGTTCCTAGATCTTGATGAAGATGTTTCCCTATGTCATAGTGTGGACGAGTACTATAACCTCAACGGTATACTCCATTGAGCACGATTCAGTTCCTAGATCTTGATGTTTTCCTCCGTCATAGTGTGGACAAGTTCTATAACCTCAACGGTATACTCCCGGTGAGCACGAGAAAGTTCCTAGATCTTGATGAAGATGTTTCCCTACTGTTTGCCGTGAAAAATGGTAAACAACCGCTGATCTTCCAAAAGGTTACTTATTTGGTGACTCGCAGGATCGATCAGATTGATCCTAAGACATGGTTGATTTTTGGAGTTTAAAGGCTTTGAAATAAAGAGTTTCGACTAATCCTAATGGTGATTAATACAAGTAAAGTAGAGACACTTTAAATAAATTGCATGGAGAAAAGCTTGATAAAGTAAATAAAAGCATTAAAGGGTTGTTAAATAAATGACTTCGAATGAAGTAAATGAGTGAAAGCGATAAATTACTTGAATGTAAAATACTTTGATTAAGGTAAATGGTGTTTCACACATACATTCTCAATAATTCTTTCTCTCACGCGGGGTACTTGAATCTAAATGAGTGACTTGTATACAATGATGAACACCTCTAAAAACTTCATGAACACTTAGTATTTATACTATAAAAAAAATCCTAAATAATTGTTGGGCAGTCACACCGCTTCATGATGACACCACACGGCATGCTCACAACCTTCGACGCCTACGTGCACGACACGTTGCGCTTGGTAACTGCTGGGAACCGTTTTCCCTCCAACAATTCAAAATTCAAACTGTTCGATCTTGGGCATCAGGGATCTTGGTCGAAAGGTTGCTCCTTCGACATCGAAGACAACATGATTCCAACTTAGAGGAATTTCTCTAAGTATGTTATCATTCTTTGATGAGCCTTCGATGTGACCAGCTGATCGAAGCCCTCTTGTGTAGGAAACTCTTCTGACTTATAATTAATGATCTATATGATAATAGAATGTGGGTGTCGAATTTAGGAGCCAACAAATTGCCCCCCAAGAATGTCTTATTTCGACGCTTAGAAGAAAAAGGCATTCTTTGATATTCCACTCGACACCTGTCCTTCACTCTCAGCCACAAATTAGTTTGTGTGCTTTTCGTCTCCTACCAACCATCTGACAATCTCAAAAAATCATCATTTCAACTTTTCCCAAGACGTCACTTCAATAAGGCACCTCGCACGCACGATGGCCTTTCACACGCTGTCATCATGACCATTCTCTGAAATCGAGGAAGCATGCTGCAACGTTTCCGTTTTTCAGAACGGTTACAACGCCGAATACGTGCCACGTGTCCCACTCCCGTCTGTGGCATTAAATGACCTCGAGCCCTATGATTTTTTCAATCACTATAAATAGCACTAAGTGCCTCAGTTGGACTCTTTACGCTTTCTTGCATCCAAACCTTCGATCGAACGAAATTTTCTGCAAACAAACCTTTGCTTCTTCCTCTCCAATCCCAGTAATCTTTGTTCTTCATCCACCCTCATCTCAAACCAAAAAAAATGGCTTCACGCACTCGTGCTCCCAATGCCCCAAGAGCTAATCTCTCCAAGACTGCTCAACCAGAAACTTTCTCAACCGCTCTGATAGTTAATTCTATGGGAATGCGAAGGGTTCCTGAACCCATGGGTGAGGCTGAATGCGAAACCTATGGCTCTCAACTGTTGATTCCCGTTGGATATTCCAACCAGGTTTTTGCCATGTCATGCCCTCTTTCAACATACATTACTGACCCCACAAAAATTGAGGGTTTCTTCCCCGCGCATGCGGCACTCAAACTTATTGGGTGCTCAAAGAAAGCAAAAGATGATATTGAAGATCCTGCGAAAGAGAAAATAGATCTTCGGTTTTTTAACAGGGGGGTTAGGGCTTTTTGATCTAGCCCTAGTCTTACACCAGAATATACCGCTTGGCTCCTTAAGATGGAGAAGTGCCAGGCTTCAATTTGGAAAGGCATGGGCATTTATGACCTGGTCATGTTGTCCAAAACTGGCCTTAACTACTATCCTGACATGTTGGTAGCTTCATTGCTGTTTTAGGACTACACTCACTATACCTTCCACTTGCCTTGTGGAATGGTTACGCCCACCCTCTTCTATGTGGCCGCCATTACTGGTCTTCGACCAACTGGGGACTACTTTGACCCAGAGGAAATGTCTGAAGACCAGATTGGGTTTTTTGCTACCAAACCCACCTACACCACTTACACCAACCATTACCACGGCAAATCGACGGTTGTGGTGACTGATGTGGATCACATCGCGTTTCTAGCCCTATGGATGTCGCGCTTCGTGTTCTGCACGAAATCCCTGCAGGTGACGAAGAAGATGGTTACCCTCGCTACTCAACTTCATCACGGCCAAAACATCTGTTTGGCCGAATTAATATTGGCGAACTTGTATGAGTCGATAAGCAGTAGAGCGGCTCAATTAAAAGTAATCGAAAATAGAGCCAGCCTGCTGCTTGCTGGTCCCTTCTGGCTACTCCAACTCTGGTTGGATGCCACTTTCGAGTCTTTTCTACCCCAGAAGACTCAAATAAATGAACAGGCTCCTGAGATAGCTAGAAGGCGCGTCGAAGGCACCAGGCTTGCCTTATTTACTCCTGCTGAGGATGGGCTGGAACTACAAAAGACCTTCGTAAACTTCGTTTAGATGTTTGCAGGGAGGAAGGAATTCACTTCGACCATGGCCCCTTTCGCTGGTCGGAAGTGTGGTCCAGGATGGTTTACCAGGCCCCATCCTAAATCACCAGAGGATCCTCACTTCGAGAGCATACAACAATGTGGGAAGCGTTTCTCACTCCAAGGATAATGCCGTTGCGTTTTAAGAGTTCAAAGAATCAGCTGAGCCTAATTGCCTACCAGCCGAATCTTGTCTCTCGACAATTTGGCATTATCCAATCGCTTCCTTCTCCAATTTATCCTCGGGAGAAATCATTGTTGTTCTTTTCTAATGACTACTCTGAAGACGCCACTACTAGGCATATTAGTAGGTACGTTGGTTGGACCAGATCTTGTGGGCCTGTCGAACGTCCCCAAAGGAAGCCACAGGTACAACACCTTATCGGCTAACTTACGGTCATGACGCAGTACTGCCAGCAGAAATTTGTCTTCAATCAGCAAGGGTTCAAAGACATCAAGATATTCCCTCTGAGGTTTATTGGGATATGATGTTAGATGAATTGGTAGATTTAGATGAAGAAAGACTACGAGCTCTCGACCTACTGAGAATTCAGAAGAAAAGAGTGGAAGACTCTTACAATAAGAAAGTAAAACCTAAGGCATTATCGCCTGAAGAACTAGTTTGGAAGGTAATTCTTCCTATGGATCGAAAAGATCGAAGCATGGGAAAATGGTCACCCAAGTGGGAAGGACCCTTCAAAATTATTCAAACTTTTTCTGGTGGAGCATATGAGGTCGAAGAGTTAAGCGAAGATAAAAGACTCTTGAGAGTAAACGGCAAATATTTGAAAAAATATAAACCTATGCTCCAAGAGATCAAAATAAATAATAATTAATGATTAAGGACCATAAAGCCAAAATGGAAAATAACATTGATAAACCTAAATGGCTGCAAAAATTACAAAAATTACAGTACATGGTCAATGAATTACAGAGCAAATTAAAAAGGGACGGAAGCTTTGAGACGAAGATATTTTGATCGTTGTAACTCCAGTCGTTTATTGCACAAGGCATTCGCCTGAGAGATTTTGGCAATCTGGTCATCTAGAGCCTGGGCCCTTTCAGCGAACTCTAGGCCTCGTGCAACTTCATCTTGGCTCTCCGCGTCTGAAACAGTCGAAAGAAGTTCTTCCTTGCGCTTAGTCTTAGCGTTTAACCTGGCTTCCAACTCCTCGATTCGTGCCCGTATAGAGGCATTATCCTGATCGATGGCTTCGATTTCTTGTTGCTTGGACGTTTTCTGTTTCGACAATTCTGCAATTCGAGAAGTCGATTCAGCTACTTCAGTCCAAGCAGAAGAACTCTTGACATGCAACGTTTCGAGTTGGCTGTTGAACCCCCTTCGACGATTGTAGTCCGCAGAGACTTGGTCAATAATGGAGTATAACTCTAAGATGAAGCTGGAAATCTCTGGAGAAACAGAAAGCAAATCGACTGCACCCAAGATAGCCCCCAAACAAGATTGGGCAGTAGGATCCCCCTCCAAAGCTTTCATTAGGTCCCTCTTGAAGAATTGAGCCTTAACTTTCTTCAAGACCTCATTGAGAGGAGAAGTCGAAGTAGACTTCCCCGATGCAGTAGAAGCATCATGACTAGGGTCAGATGAATTTTCCCTGCTCTCGACGATGGCGTTCAGGTAGCCAATTGGATCATTTTGCTTCAAGAGGGCCAAGTCCTCTTTAGACCTGGGCTTTGTCGAGGTAACCTTTTCTGCGACAATGGTGGCTTGGGGCTGAGCATTTCCAGCAGCATCGGCGTCAACATGACCCTCTTCATCATGTTGCTCTTATGTCTCGTTGACCACTTGGACTTCCTCCTGGTGGTGCTTCTCAGGGGCACCCTCTGTCTCAGCAAGGAACTCATCATCCACCAGTTCCTCTTCGCGTTATCTGCTATGGTCAGCAGAGTCTTGCGACTCTGAAGTTTGGTTCACTTCGTTAGCAGAACTGACGAAAGAAGAAGGATTGTAGGTGGGTTCCCCTGCGCTGTTTACGAAGGTACCAGAACCTTCGACAGGATGCCCAGCTGGCGCTGAAGTTCCAGACGTTTCCTAAAAATAGAAAGGGAAAAATATTATGATTAGAGAGATGTACAATCGAAGGTGATCATCGACACTTAAGTTAAAAGTGGTCGGAGGCATTACATGTACAGGAACCTCAGCCCCAGGGCTGGAGTTGTCGCTCTCAACAGGATTACTGAGCAAGAAGTTTAGCTCCTCCCCCGTGGGATCTTTGATGATCACAGGGGGTGGCCTGGGTTTATTCCCTGTGACTTTAGTTCTCATCACAGGTCGAGGTTCAGGGGCAGGGGCAGCCTTTTTCAGCCTTTTCCGTTTGAGAGGAACAGGAGGAGATTCCTCCTCTTTGCTACTCGAAGTTTCGACCGTTAATATGGGTCGCTTCTTCGGCGCAGGCTCCTGAAAATCCCAAACGGAGTCGATTTAAAACACAGCATCGGAAAACAGGACGTTTAAAACCAAAGAGGGAAACAAGGAAAAATTGTTACCTGTACTGGAGGTTTTGCAGAGGAACCTCCCCCCTGATTGCTGTCTGTGGCCTTCTTAGCCACCGGTTTTCGAACAACTGAAAGAAAAACGTTCACAATTTATATTTGGCATATATAAGTTGAAATGGAAAGACAAATATAATTTGAAGAGGGAACGTACATTTCTTTATTTTATCAAGGACCATGACGAAGGACTTCTTTAGTTGGTCTCCAAAGTCCTTCTCGTCGAGGAATTCTTCGACGTAATATCTCTTCCACCAGTCTCCAAAAGCTGGTGAACAGAGGAAGTTGAGTTGGTAGTCGAACAATGATAGTACGGTCCGACCAACGTACCTACTAATATGCCTAGTAGCGGCGTCTTCAGAGTAGTCATTAGAAAAGAACAACAATGATTTCTCCCGAGGATAAATTGGAGAAGGAAGCGATTGGATAATGCCAAATTGTCGAGAGACAAGATTCGGCTGGTAGGCAATTAGGTTCAGCTGATTCTTTGAACTCTTGAAACGCAACGAAATTATCCTTGGAGTGAGAAACGCTTCCCACATTGTTGTATGCTCTTCGAAGTGAGGATCCTCTGGTGATTTAGGATGGGGCCTGGTAAACCATCCTGGACCACACTTCCGACCAGCGAAAGGGGCCATGGTCGAAGTGAATTCCTTCCTCCCTGCAAACATATGAACGAAGTTTGCGAAGGTCTTTTGTAGTTCCAGCCCATCCTCAGCAGGAGTCAATAAGGCAAGCATGGTGCCTTCGACGCGCCTTCTAGCTATCTCAAGAGCCTGTTCATTTATTTGAGTCTTCTGGGGTAGAAAAGACTCGAAAGTGGCATTCAACCAGAGTTGGAGTAGCCAGAAGGGACCAGCAAGCAGCAGGCTGGCTCTATTTTCGATTACTTTTAATTGAGTCGCTCCACTGCTTATCGACTCATACAAGTTCGCCAATATTAATTCGGCCAAACAGATGTTTTGGCTGTGATGAAGTTGAGTAGCGAGGGTGTGATCGGTGGATCTGGAACTGACTGTTTAATGCTGGTTCGCGAAATGTCGCGGAAGCAAGAGTCGCCACCGTCTTTTATTTTCTCCAAATGGAAAGGACAAAAGCACAGAAAAATTCCTTGTAGAGATTGCTCTCGGTTCGGGAGGTAGGTTATAGAAAGGGAAGGTGTTAGCACCCTTTCTATCCATGGTTATCCATGGGCTCTTAGATACTTGCTCATTTGTGTTTTCAAAAATGGTTTGTTTGCTTTTCAACTGTGGGTTTTAAAAAGTTTCTTTGAAAATTTCAGTTCGACTCTTGTATCAGTCCTCAAGAGTGTTTGAAAAGTTGCTTTCGAAAGCTTTTGAAAAGTGTCGGTGTGAAAAGTATTTTGATTTGTTTTGAAATTTAGAGCAAGTATCTAGAGTCGTCTACCTACCCTAAGGAATTCGTCTGTGTAAATGTCCTTTAAAGTAGTGCCATTCCACCATTGAGAGGTAGGTAGCACCACCGTTGGAGGTGTTCGGGTCAATTCGAGGTTCGGGACATGGTGATCACCGGAGCAATAGGAAGACACCTTAGAAGCTACCCTCATGCCAGGTTCCCGGATCATGAGGACTTACTAAGACATCATCTACTCGACGATCACCTTTCGAAGGGCAAGGCAACAGTGAGGCGTACCCTATGGGTGGTGTGTGATTTGTGTGTCAGATTCATTTATTTTTGTCTTTTGTCAAAGTGATCTATGCGTTTGTTTTTATTTTATCATTCATTCTTGCATGCAATTATTAACAGTTAAAAAAGTTGCGGAAATTAAAGTTCCTAAACTATTACAAAGGCGCGGGTCCACATCGCCAAATTTAATCCAGGACCCGATTTGACATAAAATAAAGAACTAAAGTGCGAGAAATATAAAATGTCCGAGTTACATGGCTTTGGGAGAATTACATAAATATTTAAAAGAAGGAATAAAGATGCGCGAATTGAATTGAAATTGAAAGCGAGGGCGTTGGACCCTTTTTAATGAAATTAAATTATATTGAGCAAATTAATTAAATTAAAATAAAAAAAGAAATTATTTTTGAGGTTTTTTGTATTTATGGTTTTTTATGAGAATTAAATGAAATTAAAATATTAATTAACCCTAATTCTAGTTTTTTTTCATTTATTAAGAAAAGCATTAAACTTTAACCTAAAATTAACCCTAATTAATTAATTGCAAGTATTTACAAAAATAATAATTAATAATCAATAATTAAAAGAAAAAGAATGAAAAATACTTAAAACCCTAATTCTACACTTTTTAAGTTTATTATGAAAAATATTTGAATTGAACCTAATTTTAAAAAGCTAAATCAATTAATGATATTTATTTACAAAAAAAATAACATTTAAATAAAAATATTTATTTTTGTCTTTTTCTGATTTTTGTATTGTTTTTATATTTTATGAAAATTAATTTATGAAATTAAAGAAAACAATTGAAAACAATTAAAAGAATAAAAAGGAAAATCAAATAAAAAAATAAAAATGTGCAAACCATGGGGGGTATTCAGACCCAAAGGGAGGTTTTTTTGAGGTATTGACTCCTGAGTACCGTGGTCTACATTCTTTGGCCATTGGATTGAGTTTCATGCATAAGTTGTTCTACTTTGGCCATTTGGCTTTTGGCTTTTGGCCATTTGGCTTTTGGCCTCAACATTCCTTAATGAACCTGGGATCCTGTCTAAATCTGCAGTTGAATCTCACGAACACATTAAATAAAATCATAAAATGCAAATAAAGTCAATATATGAAGAAATTTAATGTTTAGGCACAATATGGCACGTATGAATGATTATACCCTTTTGATCATGGAGATCAAATCAATCTTACCCTTACTGGAAAATCAGTGGCCTGAATGCTTTTATGCCTTACTGGAAAATTAGGATCATGGAGATCAAGCCAGCCTTACCCTTACTGAAGAAGTAGTGAGGTGTTGGTTTGTAAGTGTGATGACTTGTTTGTAGTGAGAGAGGGATTTGTAATAAGGATTTCAAGGTTTTAGGGTTCTTGAAAGAGTTTGATATTCTAACAGTGTTGTGGCAAGGTTTTTTCTCTCTTTTTCTCCTCTTCTCTGGTTTGTGTGAAAAGAAGATGATTATATAATGGAAATTAGGGTAAAGCAAATGGGCTTTGAATGTGCAATTGGGCCTCCAATATTCACTTGAATTCGTCACTTTTCAGGCTAAATCGCAGGGACTTAAGTGCAATTTTTGAAGTTGAAATGTGAAAACAAAATGTAGCCGACATCGATAAATAACTCATGTCCGAAAATCGACTCAATCGGATAAACGGTGAATTAGTTATGAATTTTTGAAGTTTCAGCTCAGACAAACTTATTTTGGGCTCCAGTGTCGACTCTGACACGTTCTTCAATAAAAAACTGGTATTGATCGGTGCATAATCCGGTCTCGACTTTTGAAGCAAAGTTGTAGATCTACGAGTCAGGGACCTTGTGTAAAAATATGAGTCCAATCCGATAAAAATTGACCGAGTTATGAATTTTCGAAGTTTCGGCCCAGATGAAATAATATTCAGCATTCAGGATTTTCAGCGTGTCACGGACTCTGAGCAAAAAACGAAGGCCTTTTGAATACCGTTTTAACTCAATACCTTCTGTGAAAATGTAGCCAACTCAATTTGTGAAATTTTGGCGCCAGAACCAGCTCGATACGATGAAAATCGACCAAGTTATGATTTTTTGAACATGACGCAAATAAACTTCTGTCACAAATTTTCTGCACGAAAATACTTGATAAATCCACATTTTTGAAGACCTTCTGATCGAAATTGGCTTCCAGCCGTGAGAGATGAAAACGTAGATAATGTCAAGACGGAATTTTGGCCACCGGAACGGGTTCAAAACGAGTCACGATCTTCAAGTTATGAATTTTTTAGCGCGTAAAAACTGCACTTTCAGCATACTTTTTCACTATATTTCTTCAAGAAAACTCACACATTCGGATACCTTCTTTAAAGAATTGACTCTTGAGCCGAAACTGAATTTGAGAATATGTTATCAGAGATATCTTGGCGAAAGAACACCTGAATATAACGCGCCGGGTTGGACTTGTGAATTTTCTTGAAATGTTTTGAGAAATATGGGAGGGCAAATTTTGGGGTACAACAGTTGCCTCTGTTCAATCTTCTTAGACCTGAGGATGCAGATTGGCTGACGTGCCTTTCGTAATCCGAAGGTGGAAGATGATTGAACACTAGAGTACCCAGAAATTTGCGCTCACATGTTAGCAGTATGATGGTGGAATGGGCTTATAGATGCCATTTGGAGATTTGATGGATAGGATGATGGGCTTATAGATGCCATTTGGAGATTGATGAGTAGGATGATGGGCTTATAGATGCCATGCTAAGAGATGATGGATAGGTGGATGGGCTTATAGATGCCATCTGGATGTTGATCGCGTAAGAGATTCCTTAGCAAGAACTTGCGTACCTGCAAAAGAAAAATGATTACCTGACCTGTTACAGGAGCTGGTCTTCAAACGTTTCGTATAGATGTGTCCTGACTGGTTACAGGAGCTGAATCTGGAGCTTCAAATGGTGATGAATAAACCAGGGATGGTTACTACCTCAACAGGAACGGTGAGAGAACCTTGGATGACTTTAACCTCAACAGAAATCTTTGAGAAAATCTTGGGATGATTACTACCTCCGCAGTATCGGGGAGAGAACCACGGGCGACTACAACCTCAACAGCAATCATTGAGAGAATCTTGGATAACTTCACTTCAACAGCAATCATTGAGCGAAATCTAGGATTACCACCTCCGTAGTATCGGGGAGAGAACCATAGGCGATTACCACCTCAACAGCAAACATTAAGAGAACCTTGGATAACTTCACTTCAACAGCAATCATTGAGCGAAATCTGGGATTACCACCTCCGCAGGATCGGGGAGAGAACCATAGGCGATTACCACCTCAACAGCAAACATTGAGAGAACCTTGGATAACTTCTACTGAGTCTTTATCAGGAAAATCTATTTGGGGTCGATTTAGCTGGACTAGAGAAGGCCTTGGACTGGATAAGAAATCTTTGGAGTCGATTAACTGAACCGGTCTAGGTCTTGAATGTCTTCAACTGGATAAGAGACAGGGAGATCTTTGGAGTCGATCTGACTGAACCAGACAAGGTCTTTGGAGTCTTCAACTGAGTCTTCAAAAGAAAAACCTTTAGGAGTCGGTTTAACTAGACCAGAGAACGCCTTTGACTGGATAATAACCAGGAAAATCTTTGGAGTCGATTTAACTGAACCAGACAAGGTCTTTGGAGTCTTCAACTGAGTCTTCAAAAGAAAAACCTTTAGGAGTCGGTTTAACTAGACCAGAGAACGCCTTTGACTGGATAATAACCAGGAAAATCTTTGGAGTCGATTTAACTGAACCAGACAAGGTCTTTGGAGTCTTCAACTGAGTCTTCAAAAGAAAAACCTTTAGGAGTCGGTTTAACTAGACCAGAGAACGCCTTTGACTGGATAATAACCAGGAAAATCTTTGGAGTCGATTTAACTGAACCAGACAAGGTCTTTGGAGTCTTCAACTGAGTCTTCAAAAGAAAAACCTTTAGGAGTCGGTTTAACTAGACCAGAGAACGCCTTTGACTGGATAATAACCAGGAAAATCTTTGGAGTCGATTTAACTGAACCAGACAAGGTCTTTGGAGTCTTCAACTGAGTCTTCAAAAGAAAAACCTTTAGGAGTCGGTTTAACTAGACCAGAGAACGCCTTTGACTGGATAATAACCAGGAAAATCTTTGGAGTCGATTTAACTGAACCAGACAAGGTCTTTGGAGTCTTCAACTGAGTCTTCAAAAGAAAAACCTTTAGGAGTCGGTTTAACTAGACCAGAGAACGCCTTTGACTGGATAATAACTAGGAAAATCTTTGGAGTCGATTTAACTGAACCAGACAAGGTCTTTGGAGTCTTCAACTGAGTCTTCAAAAGAAAAACCTTTAGGAGTCGGTTTAACTAGACCAGAGAACGCCTTTGACTGGATAATAACCAGGAAAATCTTTGGAGTCGATTTAACTGAACCAGACAAGGTCTTTGGAGTCTTCAACTGAGTCTTCAAAAGAAAAACCTTTAGGAGTTGGTTTAACTAGACCAGAGAACGCCTTTGACTGGATAATAACCAGGAAAATCTTTGGAGTCGATTTAACTGAACCAGACAAGGTCTTTGGAGTCTTCAACTGAGTCTTCAAAAGAAAAACCTTTAGGAGTCGGTTTAACTAGACCAGAGAACGCCTTTGACTGGATAATAACCAGGAAAATCTTTGGAGTCGATTTAACTGAACCAGACAAGGTCTTTGGAGTCTTCAAAAGAAAAACCTTTAGGAGTCGGTTTAACTAGACCAGAGAATGCCTTTGACTGGATAATAACCAGGAAAATCTTTGGGAGTCGATTTAACTGAACCAGACAAGGTCTTTGGAGTGTAGCTTGAGAACTTAACTGAATCTTTCCTGAAAGGTAAAGGTCAGTCATATGCAATGCATGATATGGATCAAGTAATGATGTTCTCCACATAAATGAGATTTAAGATATGATGCATATATGCATGCTATAATGTATGAGAATGTGATGTTTTGGAATGTATGTTTTCGTCTAGGAAAGTAAATCCTTGACGGGTGCCGGGAAGTCGCTCCTGGGCTGATGTTGAAGTATTGATTTATTGCTTCTGCTGGGGATGAGAGTTGTAAGAATACCGGTAGGAGAAGATAACTCCGTTAGGGAATAAACTTGGCGAATGGATTACTCTGCGGGGAGAAAAGGTACTCTAATGGTCTTGCTGGGAAGCAATACTCTGTGGGGAGAGAGATACTTTGCTGAGTCGTTGATAATAACTTGCTGGGGATACCCTTGTTGTGTTGGAAGTATTGATAGACTTTACTGGGGATAAGAAGGCTTCATCGAGGACGATCTTTCCGTGGCTTTTAGCGTAGGATAACCCAGTTATATCCTGGTAAGGGCATAACTCTTTGAATAAAGTCGGACGACGCGTTCGTGCTCTGTGAGGATAAGCTTCCAGAATCTACTGGGGATAAGCTTACTGCTTGGGGGAGATGGATTCCACTTTCCTAGGGACACTGGGCTGGACTCCTGGGGAAGTTTTGAACTGTACCGGGGAAGTGCTTCCTTTGAATGTTGGTATGCCGCCGGGGAACAATCTTTAGACCAAGACTGCCGGGGATGCTTGTTAAGAATATGTATGTTGCTGCTGGGGAATGTTGAGACCTGTGGAGGATACTCAACTTCCTTAAGGTTTGATAATATAGCTTTGCTTGAGGAGAGTATACTGACTTATTGGCTCACTCTCTGGGGAATTAGGATATCTGGTTATGTTCTTTAGCTGAACCTACCTTGGTACCTTGGAGGATAGAACAATTAGATTGCTTGGACAACTCCTTACTGTCCCTGTTTCCGAGGTGGGAAAGGAAGACCTGTGAGGTGCTGATAGTTGTTGATGGACAAACTCTTCTTCTGATAGGCCAGTGACAAGATGTCGGGACATAGTCGTACGCTTTTGATCCCTAACTTTTGCCTGGACCGCCCTTTCGGGTTTTTAGTCCACCGGGATACCCATTTTTGCCCAAGCCGCCTTTTCAGGTTTTCGACTTGCCGGGTGTACAGATTTTTTCATTTCATCCCTTCATTTTGCCCGAACCCTTTTGGTTCGCCGGGAAGCCCTTATTTTTGCCTAGGTGTGTCAACCTAGCGGGTTTTTGATTATGCGTATTTTTTTTCCGACCATGTCCGTGCTTTCAGGATGCAGGGAGTTGTCACTGTTAGGAGTGCTTTGTTGTCATACCACCCGAAGATCTTCGTTTGATCGTCCAATGTCCCAAGTGACTCAGGCGGAGATTTACCCCAGGCTATTAGGCATTTTGAGAGATTCTCTGAATTGACTTAACTGCCCCAGATGATGGACAATGATCATGTCGTGCCCCTTGATTGGAAGTGCTCTTGTTCACTAGGTATTCGTCGTGTGAATTTCCCTGTTGTTCAAACAGATAATCATATGCAAACAACATTATATAAAAAATGCAAAGCTTATGTCTGTCTTGAAGATTTTGAAAATGCATTCTTTTTCATAAAACAAGTGAATGTTTGTAAAACGTGATGTCAAACTCCGTATTTACCATAAGCCTTAAGGAGTCAGGATACCTTTCGTAACAGTATGCTTTCGAACTAACCCATGCTTCAGCTAGGACTTTTAAGGGTTATAACGTGGCCTGGTTCACGGTTTAAGAAACAAAGGATAAAGGCTCAAATTATTTGTACCCACCCACTCTTCGTGATGTTCTTCAAACCTAAGCCCAGTTGATCGTGCATTAGACCTTGTTCGAGTCTTTGTCCTGATGTTCCAATGATGGTTCAGATATTGACAGTTTATTGGGAATAGGCAGTCATTTCCTTTTTTTTTGTCGAGGGTTTGTAGGACCTCTTTCTTTTTGATTTTGCTATCCCTGAATTTTGCCTGAACTATTTCTTTTGTGATTACAGTCAGCGGGATGCCCCCGTTTTGTAAGTCTCCTTCATAGGTTTTGACTTAATGGGTTTTTATTTTTCGAGATAATGACTGCCTTTCTTTATTGATTATTTGGAACCATCACTGTTTTTCTTTGCTTTGTAAGGACCTCTTTGGTGCCATTCGTTATGCACTTGGATCAACTGAGAGACTACCCTGCCCCAGGTTATGATTAAGGGTTTTAAATTTCGAAAAGAAAAACTCCTACTTCTTTGGCTCAGATGGGTTGACGAGGGATTATCTTCCTTATAACTCCAGTGTTTAGGGATTGAAACAATGCCTGTACCTCATCAGCAGGGTCTGTTCAAAAGCATACTGTAAAGATCGTGGTATCGTTTTCGTCATCCTCCCTCAAGAGGCTTAGGATTTTAGATCAAGAGCTGACATCAGAAAAAATATGAAAATAATTTGCATTTAGTGAATACGAATATATTGTTTCAGAACAGACATATGCGATGCATTAATGAAATAACAATGTTTAACATGAGTAAATGTTTGAACAAAAGAAAATTGCAACTTGAACATTCGAATGAACAAAAATTTCTCAATCCTAGCCATGTTTTGGCAAGGGAGCAGTGATCACGTTGGGAGTCTCGAGTACTTCAAACTGAATCTCTCCAGCGTCGATCATGTCTTGAATCTTGTTTTTGAGAGGCCAGCAGTTGTCCGTAGTATGCCCCGGGCTATTGGAATGATATGCGCACCTATCGTTGGGATGATAGTTAGGAGCAGAAGTGTTCGGATTCCGGAGAGGAGCCCTTAAGGTGATCAGCCCTGCCTTCAACATTTGTTGTAGTGCTTGATCCAGCGACATGTTGATCTTGGTGAACTGCCTTTTAGGCTTGTCTGGTTGACGCTGGTGAGGTTGATGTTGAATTTGTGATACTGGAGCCATTTGAGGAGCTCTCCCCTTACCTCCTTGTTTCAAAGGTGGCTGAACGACGACTGGCTCTTTACCCTTAGATGTTTGCCCCAGTTGGTTATCCCAAAGCAGTTGGTTGATGAGAACCCCGAGCTCATCTTGTCCTTGAGCTAAACTTTGAATGGCAGTCACTTGCCCCAGCATCTGGGTTTTCAGTACATCCACTTCAACTTGCAGATGTTTCAGCCGTTCATCCTCAGCATTGTTCCTGACCAAAGTCCCCATGAGAAGTGCTCTCAACTCCTCCTGCCCCTTGGATAGATTCAGGAGGATTTCCCCGAACCGAGTCTCTTGAGTATGGAAGTCCTGGTTGTATTGTTGGGAAGCCATTGCTGAAATAAACAGCGCAGATGGTAAGTGGCCCGTCAAAAGGGTACCTATAATGCAATGATATGTATGATATGCATGCAATGTTTTCAAGGACCTCGCGGGGTAGACAAGAAATTTGTTAGAGCTTGAATCCGGTGACTTGATTGAAGGAACTTCATGTTATTGAGAGTCCTTCTTCAAGAGTCAAAGGCTCACCATATCCAGTGGGTCATAGCCCCTGACATCCTTGGCTAGAGGAAAATAAATCCTCTTTCCCCCTTGTTAGATGTTTGATTTATCATGACCTGCATCACAAGTCCTTGAGATCCTTGAAATGGGTTAGGATGTATGCAATGGTATGATGTCATGATGCATGGGGTAATATGGATAAACCCTGTTACGAGTCCCAATTAAGGACTGCAAACCAAAACCTGCAAGAAACTCAAGTAAAACCTGTCATGAGTCCCAATTAAGGACTAAAACAAACCCTGCAAGAAACTCGGTAAACCTTGTTATGAGTCCTAGTTAAGGACTAAAACAAAAACCTACAAGAAACTTAGTAAGCCTTGTTATGAGTCATAGTTAAGGACTATGAACAAAATCTGCAGGAAATTCAGTAAACCCTGTTATGAGTCCTAGTTAAGGACTATAAACAAAACCTGCAAGTAGTTCATGTGTCAGATAACAAGCATGCAAATAGTCAAGTACGAAGGCACACAAGTCACACAAGAGAAACCCTTAGGGTTTAGACCAGCATGGGGTCTGGGTATTACCCTCTTGAAGTTGGTGGGCTTAACCTGTCCTATTAGAAGTAATCGGGTTCTAAGGGTCCCAATATCACGGGATTGCTTTCATTGTTCATCGTTTCGATTTAGCCACTGAACTGTCGACCGAAATATTCCAGGAAAGCAATCCTCAATTGAGTGTAGTATCGAGTATCAACCAACCTCGGACTGCACCAAAGTCAGTTATCTCACTACCCTAAAGAGGCCAAGATAGTTCAATTAAGGTTCCTAAGGTCTGTTGATGCTTCACGACACCACGCGGAGGCCCCGTACTCTCCTTGACTGAACTCAAGGGTTACCGGTACACACCAAAGTGCCACATCAACGTAGCAGACTGTTTCAACCATGTCGGTATACCCCGCACAGTTCCCTCACAGCCTTGTTGCTACTTTCTAAGAAGGTTTCCCCAGATCCGGGTTAGGATCTATAGAACTCCCAAGACAGTCCCACAATTTAAAGCAAGCAAAGAAAGCAATTGAAAACACAGTTATGAACTAGCCCTAAGGTACACCTCACTTTAAGTTTAAGTCCCCAGCAGAGTCGCCAGTTCTGTGATCGGTGGATCTGGAACTGACTGTTTAATGCTGGTTCGCGAAATGTCGCGGAAGCAAGAGTCGCCACCGTCTTTTATTTTCTCCAAATGGAAAGGACAAAAGCACAGAAAAATTCCTTGTAGAGATTGCTCTCGGTTCGGGAGGTAGGTTATAGAAAGGGAAGGTGTTAGCACCCTTTCTATCCATGGTTATCCATGGGCTCTTAGATACTTGCTCATTTGTGTTTTCAAAAATGGTTTGTTTGCTTTTCAACTGTGGGTTTTAAAAAGTTTCTTTGAAAATTTCAGTTCGACTCTTGTATCAGTCCTCAAGAGTGTTTGAAAAGTTGCTTTCGAAAGCTTTTGAAAAGTGTCGATGTGAAAAGTATTTTGATTTGTTTTGAAATTTAGAGCAAGTATCTAGAGTCGTCTACCTACCCTAAGGAATTCGTCTGTGTAAATATCCTTTAAAGTAGTGTCATTCCACCATTGAGAGGTAGGTAGCACCACCGTTGGAGGTGTTCGGGTCAATTCGAGGTTCGGGACATGGTGATCACCGGAGCAATAGGAAGACACCTTAGAAGCTACCCTCATGCCAGGTTCCCGGATCATGAGGACTTACTAAGACATCCTCTACTCGACGATCACCTTTCGAAGGGCAAGGCAACAGTGAGGCGTACCCTAGGGGTGGTGTGTGATTTGTGTGTCAGATTCATTTATTTTTGTCTTTTGTCAAAGTGATCTATGCGTTTGTTTTTATTTTATCATTCATTCTTGCATGCAATTATTAACAGTTAAAAAAGTTGCGGAAATTAAAGTTCCTAAACTATTACAAAGGCGCGGGTCCACATCGCCAAATTTAATCCAGGACCCGATTTGACATAAAATAAAGAACTAAAGTGCGAGAAATATAAAATGTCCGAGTTACATGGCTTTGGGAGAATTACATAAATATTTAAAAGAAGGAATAAAGATGCGCGAATTGAATTGAAATTGAAAGCGAGGGCGTTGGACCCTTTTTAATGAAATTAAATTATATTGAGCAAATTAATTAAATTAAAATAAAAAAAGAAATTATTTTTGAGGTTTTTTGTATTTATGGTTTTTTATGAGAATTAAATGAAATTAAAATATTAATTAACCCTAATTCTAGTTTTTTTTCATTTATTAAGAAAAGCATTAAACTTTAACCTAAAATTAACCCTAATTAATTAATTGCAAGTATTTACAAAAATAATAATTAATAATCAATAATTAAAAGAAAAAGAATGAAAAATACTTAAAACCCTAATTCTACACTTTTTAAGTTTATTATGAAAAATATTTGAATTGAACCTAATTTTAAAAAGCTAAATCAATTAATGATATTTATTTACAAAAAAAATAACATTTAAATAAAAATATTTATTTTTGTCTTTTTCTGATTTTTGTATTGTTTTTATATTTTATGAAAATTAATTTATGAAATTAAAGAAAACAATTGAAAACAATTAAAAGAATAAAAAGGAAAATCAAATAAAAAAATAAAAATGTGCAAACCATGGGGGATATTCAGACCCAAAGGGAGGTTTTTTTGAGGTATTGACTCCTGAGTACCGTGATTTGCATTCTTTGGCCATTGGATTGAGTTTCATGCATAAGTTGTTCTACTTTGGCCATTTGGCTTTTGGCTTTTGGCCATTTGGCTTTTGGCCTCAACGTTCCTTAATGAACCTGGGATCCTGTCTAAATCTGCAGTTGAATCTCACGAACACATTAAATAAAATCATAAAATGCAAATAAAGCCAATATATGAAGAAATTTAATGTTTAGGCACAATATGGCATGTATGAATGATTATACCCTTTTGATCATGGACATCAAATCAATCTTACCCTTACTGGAAAATCAGTGGCCTGAATGCTTTTATGCCTTACTGGAAAATTAGGATCATGGAGATCAAGCCAGCCTTACCCTTACTGAAGAAGTAGTGAGGTGTTGGTTTGTAACTGTGATGGCTTGTTTGTAGTGAGAGAGGGATTTGTAATAAGGATTTCAAGGTTTTAGGGTTCTTGAAAGAGTTTGATATTCTAACAGTGTTGTGGCAAGGTTTTTTCTCTCTTTTTCTCCTCTTCTCTGGTTTGTGTGAAAAGAAGATGATTATATAATGGAAATTAGGATAAAGCAAATGGGCTTTGAATGTGCAATTGGGCCTCCAATATTCACTTGAATTCGTCACTTTCCATGCTAAATCGCAGGGACTTAAGTGCAATTTTTGAAGTTGAAATATGAAAACAAAATGTAGCCGACATCGATAACTAACTCATGTCCAAAAATCGACTCAATCGGATAAACGGTGAATTAGTTATGAATTTTTGAAGTTTCAGCTCAGACAAACTTATTTTGGGCTCTAGTGTCGACTCTGACACGTTCTTCAATAAAAAACTGGTATTGATCGGTGCATAATCCGGTCTCGACTTTTGAAGCAAAGTTGTAGATCTACGAGTCAGGGACCTTGTGTAAAAATATGAGCCCAATCCGATAAAAATTGACCGAGTTATGAATTTTCGAAGTTTCGGCCCAGATGAAATAATATTCAGCATTCAGGATTTTCAGCGTGTCACGCACTCTGAGCAAAAAACGAAGGCCTTTTGAATACCGTTTGAACTCAATACCTTCTGTGAAAATGTAGCCAACTCAATTTGTCAAATTTTGGCGCCAGAACCAGCTCGATACAATGAAAATCGACCAAGTTATGATTTTTTGAACATGACGCAAATAAACTTCTGTCACAAATTTTCTGCACGAAAATACTTGATAAATCCACATTTTTGAAGACCTTCTGATCGAAATTGGCTTCCAGCTGTGAGAGATGAAAACGTAGATAATGTCAAGACGGAATTTTGGCCACTGGAACGGGTTCAAAACGAGTCACGATCTTCAAGTTATGAATTTTTTAGCGCGTAAAAACTGCACTTTCAGCACACTTTTTCACTATATTTCTTCAAGAAAACTCACACATTCGGATACCTTCTTTAAAGAATTGACTCTTGAGCCGAACCTGAATTTGAGAATATGTTATCAGAGATATCTTGGCGAAAGAACACCTGAATATAACGCGCCGGGTTGGACTTGTGAATTTTCTTGAAATGTTTTGAGAAATATGGGAGGGCAAATTTTGGGGTACAACAGAGGGTAACCATCTTCTTTGTCACCTGCAGGGATTTCGTGCAGAACACGAAGCGCGACATCCATAGGGCTAGAAACACGATGTGCTCCACATCAGTCACCACAATCGTCGATTTGTCGTGGTAAAGGTTGGTGTAAGTGGTGTAGGTGGGTTTGGTAGTAGAAAACCCAATCTGGTCTTCAGACATTTCCTCTGGGTCGAAGTAGTCCCCAGTTGGTCGAAGACCAGTAATGGCGGCCACATCGAAGAGGGTGGGCGTAACCATTCCACAAGGCAAGTGGAAGGTATAGTGAGTGTAGTCCCAAAACAGCAATGAAGCTACCAGCATGTCAGGACAGTAGTTAAGGCCAGTTTTGGACAACATGACCAGGTCATAAATGCCCATGCCTTTCCAAATCGAAGCCTGGCACTTCTCCATCTTAAGGAGCCAAGCGGTATATTCTGGTTTAAGACAAGGGCTAGATCAAAAAGCCCTTACCCCCCTATTAAAAAACCGAAGATCTATTTTCTCTTTCGCAGGATCTTCAGTATCATCTTTTGCTTTCTTTGAGCACCCAATAGGTTTGAGTGCCGCATGCGCGAAGAAGAAACCCTCAATTTTTGTGGGGTCAGTAATGCATGTTGAAAGAGGGCCTGACATGGCAAAAACCTGGTTGGAATATCCAACGGGAATCAGAAGTTGAAAGCCATAGGTTTCGCGTTCATCCTCACCCATGGGTTCAGGAACCCTTCGCATTCCCATAGAGTTAACTATCGGAGCGGTTGAGAAAGTTTATGGTTGAGCAGTCTTGGAGAGATTACTAGCTCTTGGGGCATTGGGAGCACGAGTGCGTGAAGCCTTTTTTTTTTGGTTTGAGATGAGGGTGGATGAAGAACAAATATTACTGGGATTGGAGAGGAAGAAGCAAAGGTTTGTTTGCAGAAAATTTCGTTCGACCGAAGGTTTGGATGCAAGAAAGCGTAAAGAGTCCAACTGAGGCACTTAATGCTATTTATAGTGATTGAAAAATCACAGGGCTCGAGGTCATTTAATGCCACAGACGGGAGTGGGGCACCTGGCACGTATTCGGCGCTGTAAACATTCTGAAAAACGGAAACGTTGCAGCATGCTTCCTCGATTTCAGAGAATGGTCATGATGACAGCGTGTGAAAGGCCATCGTGCGTGCGAGGTGCCTTATTGAAGTGACGTCTTGGGAAAAGTTGAAATGATTATTTTTTGAGATTGTCAGATGGTTGGTAGGAGACGAAAAGCACACAAACTAATTTGTGGCTGAGAGTGAAGGACAGGTGTCGAGTGGAATATCAAAGAATGCCTTTTTCTTCTAAGCGTCGAAATAAGACATTCTTGGGGGGCAATTTGTTGGCTCCTAAATTCGACACCCACATTCTATTATCATATAGATCATTAATTATGAGTCAGAAGAGTTTCCTACACAAGAGGGCTTCGATCAGCTGGTCACATCGAAGGCTCATCAAAGAATGATAACATACTTAGAGAAATTCCTCTAAGTTGGAATCATGTTGTCTTCGATGTCGAAGGAGCAACCTTTCGACCAAGATCCCTGATTCCCAAGATCGAACGGTTTGAATTTTGAATTGTTGGAGGGAAAACGGTTCCCAGCAGTTACCAAGCGCAACGTGTCGTGCACGTAGGCGTCGAAGGTTGTGAGCATGCCATGTGGTGTCATCATGAAGCGGTGTGACTGCCCAACAGTTACTTAGGATTTTTTTTAGTATAAATACTAAGTGTTCACGGAGTTTTTAGAGGTGTTCATCATTGTATACAAGTCACTCATTTAGATTCAAGTACCCAGCGTGAGAGAAAGAATCATTGAGAATGTATGTGTGAAACACCAGTTTACCTTAATCAAAGTCTTTTACATTCAAGCAATTTATCGCTTTCACTCATTTACTTCAGTCGAAGTCATTTAATTAACAACCCTTTAACGCTTTTATTTACTTTATCAAGCTTTTCTCCATGCAATTTATTTAAAGTGTCTCTACTTTACTTGGATTAATCACCATTAGGATTAGTCGAAACTCTTTATTTCAAAGCCTTTAAACTCCAAAAATCAACAATGTCTTAGGATCAATCTGATCGATCCTGCGAGTCACCAAATAAGTAACCTTTTGGAAGATCAGCGGTTATTTACCATTTTTCACGGCAAACAAATTGGTAAGCTTTTGGAAGATCAGCGGTTGTTTACCATTTTTCACGGAAAACACTTACGTCGTAGTGTGGACGAGTACTATAACCTCAACGGTATACTCCATTGAGCACGAGTCAGTTCCTAGATCTTGATGTTTTCCTCCATCATAGTGTGGACAAGTTCTATAACCTCAACGGTATACTCCATTGAGCATGAGACAGTTCCTAGATCTTGATGAAGATGTTTCCCTACGTCATAGTGTGGACGAGTACTATAACCTCAACGGTATACTCCATTGAGCATGAGTCAGTTCCTAGATCTTGATGTTCTCCTACGTCATAGTGTGGACAAGTTCTATAACCTCAGCAGTATACTCCCGTTGAGCACGAGACAGTTCCTAGATCTTGATGAAGATGTTTCCCTATGTCATAGTGTGGACGAGTACTATAACCTCAACGGTATACTCCATTGAGCACGAGTCAGTTCCTAGATCTTGATGTTCTCCTCCATCATAGTGTGGACAAGTTCTATAACCTCAGCGGTATACTCCATTGAGCACGAGACAGTTCCTAGATCTTGATGAAGATGTTTCCCTATGTCATAGTGTGGACGAGTACTATAACCTCAATGGTATACTCCATTGAGCACGAGTCAGTTCCTAGTTCTTGATGTTCTCCTCCATCATAGTATGGACAAGTTCTATAACCCCAGCGGTATATTCCATTGAGCACGAGACAGTTCCTAGATCTTGATGAAGATGTTTCCCTACGTCATAGTGTGGACGAGTACTATAACCTCAACGGTATACTCCATTGAGCACGAGTCAGTTCCTAGATCTTGATGTTCTCCTCTGTCATAGTGTGGACAAGTTCTATAACCTCAGTGGTATACTCCATTGAGCACGAGACAGTTCCTAGATCTTGATGAAGATGTTTCCCTCCGTCATAGTGTGGACGAGTACTATAACCTCAACGGTATACTCCCGGTGAGCACGAGTCAGTTCCTAGGTCTTGAAGTTTTCCTCCGTCATAGTGTGGACGAGTACTATAACCTCAACGGTATACTCCCGGTGAGCACGAGTCAGTTCCTAGATCTTGATGTTTTCCTCCGTCATAGTGTGGACGAGTTCTATAACCTCAGCGGTATACTACGTTGAGCACGAGAAAGTTCCTTGATCTTGATGAAGATGTTTCCCCCCAATTGGATTATGGACAGGTTCTTAAGACTCAGCCGAAGCATTCTCTCAGTTGAAGTACAGGCAAGTTCGTAAATCTCCACAAAAGTTAGGCTTCCCCGGCGAAATCTTCTACAACAACAGGTATGCAAGTTCTCGCTAAGGAATCTCTTATGCGATCGACACTCCTGCAGATGGCATCTGTAAGCCCATCCTCCTACCAACAATCTCCAAATGGAATCTGTAAGCCCATTCCCGACATCACAATGCTGATACTACACCATGCGAGTGCAAATTTTTGGTCACTCTAGTGTTCAATTATCTTCCACCTTCGGATCACTAAAGGCTCGAAAGCCAATCTATATCCTCAGGCTTAAGAAAATTGAACAGGGGCAATTGTTGTACCCCAAAATTTTCCCTCTCAATTATCAAGGCATCTCTCACAATGATTATCAAAGTTCAAGCTTGAACAAGTGCATTGGGATTTTCCAATACCAAAATTAAAAGGAAACTATCAAAAAGGGAGAAAACAGATAAAAATAACATTTTGACAAATTTGGAGGAAAATAGGTCTCCTTCAGTTCAGCACCCTTCGACTGACTCTAAGCCTCCTTCGAATGCAAGTTTAGGTGCATCCTTCGTTTGGATTTGAAACCTCCTTCGAATGCAACTTGGGTACATCCTTCGTTTGGATTTGAAACCTCCTTCGAATCCACTTGCACAAAGGGCCTCTTGCAGACTTTGCCTCTCACAACTTTCATTTGAGCCACAACTTGCACGCAAAAGGCATCCCCCTTGCTAGCATGCACAAGGTACAAAGCCTCTTGTAACTTCCGTAGATTCCAAGGCAAAAAGCTCCCTTTTGGGGTCCTTCGATTTGCACTTTTTTGCCTCATGTATGCCTCTTTCGAATCTGGACATTTTGCCTCATGTATGCCTCTTTCGAATCTGGACATTTTTCCTCATGTATGCCTCTTTCGAATCTGGACATTTTGCCTCATGTATGCCTCTTTCGAACCTGGACATTTTGCCTCCTACATGCCTCTTTCGAATCTGGACATTTTGCCTCATGTATGCCTCTTTCGAATCTGGACATTTTGCCTCATGTATGCCTCTTTCGAATTTGGACATTTTGCCTCCTGCATGCCTCTTTCGAATCTGGACATTTTGCCTCCTGCATGCCTCTTTCGTTTGGGCATGTGGCTCCCTTCATGCAAGTCTTTATTTGAGCATTGACGTTTTGTGTGCTTGCTTGGAGTCACAAAGTTTAGACCTCCTCCATGCAGGCTTCGACAAGACATTGACTATGTTTGTACTAGCTTCGACTGGACAACATTTCTCTTTAGTATGCTGTATTTCCATCCTTGACAAACTTCAGCACATGGTTGATGGCCCCCTCAAAAGACATATAGTGGTGGACTTGAGGGGCATACATATGAGTCCCTGTCGAAGGGTACGCCTTACTAGTCCATTCGAAGCACACATTTGGCCCCTTCAAATGATGCACAAAGATGATTCGTTCGAGGGACACTTGTTGGAGGAAAGTCAAATAATGTGTTGGAAGAAGAATCTGGTCGAAGGAGGGTCAAAATGAAAGGATAAAATATTCAAAGATGCTTGCTGCCAAGTTCAGACATGGTACACTGGCCAAAACTGCTGCATAGCAGTCCAGAAACACTGCCCCATTCTTGCACCGAAATAGCATACAAGCACTGTCCCTCGAAGGCTGCAAAGAGAAGTTTACCCAAATTGTTTAAATTATTTTGTTTTCCCTCCAAAAGCTCCAGCCAACTTTGCCTATAAATAAGAGGCTCCAACACATGTTTAAGGGAGGATCTTTGGACCAGAGGAACAAATCCCCCAAATTTTCTCAAACACAACAAAATTCTCAAGTTCATCAACACTTGAGAAATAAAAAAAACCCAGAATCCCAAACACTCACCTCTTTCGATTCTGAAGAACATCCCACACATAGAAGTTTGTTCAAACTCAAAGACAACCTTGTGTGACAACTCTTTGAACCAAAAGCAAACCCCCTGTGACTACTCTTCGAATTCCAGAAACATCCAGGTAGCAGTTCAAGTTCGAATCCCACATCCATTCAAGTCCTGAAGCAAGGTAAGTTATTCTTACCTTTGAACTTTTCGTTTCATGGCATAACATGTAAATAATCTTTACGTTCGTTTGAAACATGTACATACCATTGTTCCTTTCGATTCCACCCTTTTAACATATTTTTCATAGCTATCCCTTTCGTTTTGCTTTCTGTTTACCTAAACTTGCTTTAACTATTAAACTGTTTACAAGACAAATATTAGCATGGCCTCAAGCCATGTTGCCATTTAATGCTTGAAATGAAAGAAACAGGAAACAGGAAATAGGAAACGAAGCTTCTGGATTCTATCCTCTTTCTCCAGGTCGAACGAAAGATACAAACAGGAGGAAAACCATACACTGACTTCCAGGCTCAGTCGAAAGGCATTTCCTCACTGCTTTCAACCTCCAGTCGAAGAAGGCAACAAGGCAGAACCAGAAGGCTTCACCATACACTGACTTCCAGGCCCCAGTCGAAGGATACAAGTTGCTGCTGCCTTTGCCCAATCGAAGGACAGGACCTCGCCCCTGCCAAGGCCCAATCGAAAGACATGACTTTGCTGTTGCCAGCCCCAATCGAAGGAGGCCAACAGAATGCAAATCGAAGGCTGCTTCCCCCCAATCGAAAGACACTCATTTTTCTTACTTTTATCTTATTTTTCCTTCATACTTTCTATGCACTTCAATATGGTTGTAATAGTGTAGGATTTATTTTTTGCACTTTTTATTACTTTTGTACAAATGCTAGTAACTAGGTGTGTATGGAAAGATAAAACCAACAAGTAGACAACCTAAAAATCAAAGACAAATGCATGCAATAAAACACACTTTGCACATATGCACTCTTAGGGTACACCTCACTTGGTTGCTTCGAATATGGTCATTGAGTATAGGAAGTTTTAGAGGTCGCCCTCTTGTCCCAAGATCATAGTTGCCTCGAAACGGTTGCCTCGGAAAAATGATCTAGGACATTAGGGTTACCGCTAAGGCATCCTAACATTGCTTTAGTGACCACATGTCCCTTAATCGAATTGACCCGAAAACTCCAACGACGATGCTACTTACTCCTCAATAGTGGGATAGCACTGTCTAAAGGACATTTGCACAGTTTAATTCCTTTTTGAGTAGGTAGATGTTCTTAAGTACTTGCTCCTTTTTAAAACAAAACAAAACTTTTCGCACTTACACTCTCTTTCAAACAAAAACTCTTTTCAAACCCACAAATACAAAGAAAAGAAAACTTTTGAAAACACAATGAGCAAGTACCTAAGAGCCCGTGGATAACCACGGATATAAAGGGTGCTAACCCCTTCCCTTTCTATAATCTACCTCCCGAACCCGAGAAATATCTCAAAAAGGAATTTTTCTGTGCTTTTGTCCTTTCCTTGTTGGATAAAATAAAAGACGGTGGCGACTCTTGCTTACCGCGACATTTTGCGAAAACAAACGCAAACGCGAACCAGCATTCCAAAACAGTCAGTTCTCATTCCCACCGATCACAGGTACCAAAGCTAAAAATTCAGTTACAACTATTTTGAATTAAGTTGAGATAGTTAATTATGATCAGATATATCTAGGCTTAGCGTTGTTATTGTGTGCTTGATTGAAGCTAGTATAAAGCTCAATGTCTCATCGTAACTCATTAGATTTAGCCATGATAAACTTATTATTCTCTCATTTTATTCCAATTTTACTTTCTCAATATGATATCATGAACATATCGATCCGAGAGTGCTTCATTTTTGCATTCGTGGCTTCACGGACTTCCACCATTGCAGGAAATTCTAGATTTATTGATCCTCAACTTGATCAATCAAGTCCATTCTTCGTGCAACCTAGTCACGAACCTTCATCAGTTACCGTTTCTCCTAAGCTCAACGGTTCAAACTGTAACAATAATAATAATAACAATAATAATAATAGTAATAATAACAACACAACACAAAAACATCATCGTCGCTTATCAAAATTGGCATAAAGCCCACATCACCATAATTTATCCAAATCAAGATAAATATATCATCGCATTATATTTGCATTATGCAAAATGTCACATATAATTCATCATCATCAAAATCATACATTCACAAATCGGAAGCATTTATTAATAACATCAATATAATCATCACATCATCATGTACAAAGACATATAACCTCGCATCGCATAATCAACAAGTATTCACTAACTAAATACGTCGTCACAAACATTATGTTTAATCACCCCACCTCATTATCGATTCACTCACTAAATTCTACATACGGAAAGATAGTCAAACACCTATCATCGTCGCAAAAGCCATCCCTAATAACCGGCATTACTCCTAATCGTCAACATCGCAATCGGATTGTCCATACGTGTCTTAAATCCCCTAAAACGAAATCCGATTCAATTAAACCGTAATTAAGCCTATTTCAGGTCATCTCGTAAAAACTCGCAACTTCTAAAAACTAACCTCACCACTAAGTTCTACACGTCAAACTTAGCTAGCACGTCAATTTTCGTTGAATTCGGAGCAACTTGCTTCATCGTCGAATCTACCGAAATCGGAAAATCGGAACACAATTGGGTTCCAAAGGAAGTGCGAAAAATCAGAATTTTGGAGGCTACAGAAGCATCAACACAGGCCCCTGTGTGCATCAACACGGCCCGTGTTGAAAAGCCACCAGAACGTGCAAAAATGCCAAAGTCAGAGCATCAACACGGGCATCCGTGTGGATCAACACGGCCCGTGTCGAAAAGCCCCTAGAAAACACAAAATCACCAAAGTCAGTGAATCAACATGGGCACCCGTGTTAATCAACACAGCCGTGTTAATGGACCTGCGTGAAAACTTCATTCTTTTGAGTTTTTCTCATTATACTACCATGGCTTTCTTTCCCATTTCAATACTCTTAATTTCTACAAGCTAGCACCTAATACACCCACAAACCATACTCCTAATCCAACTTTTCTAAACCATTCCAACAATCAACCAACAAAACCCTATAAATCAACTATCAATTTTACCCCCAAATCCAAAATATATCTATCAAAACCTAACAATATGAGATGGAGAATCAAACCCCTTACCTTAAATGCTTGAATTGATTCTTGATGTTTCAACCCTAGCTTTGGCTTTGTTCTTGCTCTTCTCTTCTCCAAGACTCTCTTCTCTCAAACTCTCTCTATGTGTTTTTGTATGTTATGACAAAACAAGAAGTGTTTGGTGTGGTTTAGTAGCAAGACACTAGCAAGCAAAAATACCCAAAAGCCCTTGGTCTTACTACTAGTTATAACACTAATAATACTAAATAATATTATTAACCCAAATAATTAAAATAACTTTAAATAATTAAATATCGGTCAGAATAATATTTTACCGAACTGAACAAAATAAAAACCGGACCGAACAAAAATAATTACTGGTCCCTCAAAATAAATACCGGACCGAATAAAATAAATATCGGTCTGAATAAAACGTCGCCGAATATATTAACAGATATACCGGTTAATTTAAATATTCTCGTCGCAAAAATAAACGTCAAATGGTAACTCGAAAATATTAATATAATATAATATTAAATAAAACGGGGCGTTACAGTAATAATAATAGTAATAATAACAGTAATAACAGTAATAATAGTAATAATAACAGTAATAACAGTAATAACAGTAATAACAGTAATAACAATAATAATAATAGTAATAATAACAGTAATAACAATAATAACAATAATAATACTAATAATAATAATAATAATAATAATAATAATAATAATAATAATAATAATAATAATAACAACAATAATAACAATAATAATAACAATAATAACAATAATAATAACAATAATAATAATAATAATAATAATAATAATAATAATAATAATAATAATAATAATAATAATAATAATAATAATAGCAATAACAATAACAACAACAATAATAATAATAACAATAATAATAATAATAATAATAACAATAACAATAATAACAATAATAATAATAATAACAATAACAATAATAATAATAATAATAATAATAATAATAACAATAACAATAATAATAACAATAACAATAATAACGATAACAATAACAATAATAACAATAACAATAATAATAATAACAATAATAATAATAACAATAACAATAACAATAATAATAATAACAATAATAACAATAACAATCATAATAATAATAATAATAATAATAATAATAATAATAATAATAATAATAATAATAATAATAATAATAATAATAATAATAATAATAATAATAATAATAATAATAATAATAACAATAACAAGAAACAGAATAAAAAACTATCTTTTAATTCAATTTAAAAATTTAAGAGTAATTAATTACATAATTTTTAAAATTTTAAAAAATAACAGAAAATAAAACTGTATCAATTAAATTTTTGAAGGAACTAAAATATATCATCTTTTAAATATAGACTAAAAATAGTTTTTTTTATCACTTAGCCCTAATAATAATAATATATAACGAGCGAATGTACAATTTATTTGAATTGTAACAACGTCTCGTACCTAAACCGTAGCAGGTCTTACCTTCTCAACCATTCCAAGCAAGAAGACGTTGTCTGCTCACTTTTTACAGGTTTGAATATAAAGATTCTTATCTTTTAGATTGTTCTGCATTTTCTACAAGAATGGTGGTTTCTTTAAGATGACTCGAACATTTCCTAAAAGGAAAGATTGTTCATAGTGTATTAGATTTTCTTGAGTACGTTGTTATCTTTTTCTTGGTGATACTAAAGTATCTTTAAGGATGTGGGGTAGAAGTGATTATGTATAGAAGCTGATTTGAATTTATAAAGAATTATGCTTCGAGTGATAAACTTGAGATAATTTGGCAGTGCATTTTGATTTGTTTTTCGTGTTAACAGTCAATAATCATTCATGATGGATAAACTTGTGTCAACTCGTCGAGTCAGTTAGTTAAAAACAACCTGTAAAATGTGAGGTAAGAAGGGAACAAGAGAAAAGGAATAGAATGTGTCAGAACTTCACATGGCCATAGCAGGCGAAATAGAAACAAAAGTGAACAACATTTTCTTCCTTTCTTTTTTTCTTTTCTTTATTATTCTACTTTGACGCTTTTAATTCACGAGGAGCGGGTTTCGTCTTCTCGAAGACAAGTAGAGTTGCAGAGAGAAAGTAGTTAGAGGAGAAGGTGGAAAGAGAATGTGAGAGTGGGTTATGTTTAAATTTGTTTTTCTAAATAGTAGAGTTGCAGAGATAAACTTGATATTTTTTGCAATGGATTTTGGTTTATTTCCATGTTAACAGTCAATAATGAAATTGTGTAGATAAGAAATGAAGTTGTAGTTAAATACTGCGTTTGATCTTGGTGTGAAACATATGAAGCTACAAAAATCAGTTTTCACACCTCATCAAATATATACAGAAACACGCATTGAACATGACAAGCATCCACACAGATTTTTATATTATTTACTTAACTGGTATGTTTTCTTTTGGTGTTTCAAGACACTATGGACCCACTACCTCCCTGGAGGAACATTAATATGAATAATACGGATTGGTGGAGGTCTTTGGACATTGACAATAAGTTGGAAGCTGAAAATTATCTGAATCAGCTTTCAGAAGGTGTGTTGATTGACGTTTTGACTAAGGTAGAAACTAAACAAGCAATGTATGTTTGCTCTCATGTGCTACACCAAAGGCATGTGAACACTTGGAAGCAGGTAAACACTTTATGTTTTAACAGTAACTCTCATCAAAATCTGAATGATTTTGATGAGTATGTAAATCGTGTTTTAACTCAACGTGGCAACTTTAAGGTTAACACGTTAGTGTACCACTGTTGCGGTGAGGAGAACAAAACCAACGAAATTTTACTTACAAGGATGCTGCAGTACTCATTTGACCATGATGTGGAAAGCATCTGGATTAACTTTAAAACTTTGCATGGTCGAAGTACAAAGGTAACCTTTCCCACTTTTATTTTGGAGTCTAGTACCTTAAAAGTGTTACATCTAGATTTTTGCGCCTTAAATAATTTGAACCTGAGCAAAGAAGGAAAGTCTTCCTCCATTGAAGATTTACACCTCTTAAATCTTGCTACTCGATTTATTGTACCTTTGTCTCATAGAAGAATCAGGCTCCCTTCTTCAATTATGTCTCATCCTTTTGGGTTTACTTGGAATAGCCTCACATCACTCAACATTCAAAAGGTTCGTATTAGATGTGGAGAAAACAAGATTGTGTCCCCATTTGAAGAAATGGTTAATTTAACCCATCTCTGTATAAGTCAGGCCTTTTTTAGACCTTTCACACCTGCAGAATTTGTTATATCAGCACCCAAGTTGAGTAATATCAGGCTCACCCTCAACAAGTTTGGTTGCAAAGTTACTGTCATGGGAAAGAAACTAAAAAAAATGGCAGTTTTAGTTCGTGCCGTTTGGCTACAGGTTCATTTGTATTACATTTCTATTGAAGGAGGACTGTTAATAACCACAGAAGAATCAGAAATAGCTGCTTCTGAACATGGTCTCTTTAAAATAAATTGGAGCCAGGAGAAGGGGAGTGTTGTAGACATGTCATATGATAAATTTGACCAAGTACGTAAAATTACTTAAATGTTATATGATTTTTCATTCAGATTGAATTTGTAAATAACATTTAAAACTCTTTCAGATGGTGCCTGATGCAAATACATATATGGTTCTCCAAGCTGAAAGTCTGCCATCAAGTCTCAGTATGAACTACAAATGCATAGAGGGAGGTGTGCAGAGTATGACAGTCTGATAACTGATATTCAGTGATTAAGTTGATGGCTTGTAGCTGAAATGATAAGCCTTGTATAACCAACTTAAGGTTTTCTGTTCGACTAAACTTCTTAACTGTCCAGTAATCATACATGTACACATGGTATAGCCCAAACATGTACTACTATTATTGACTTAGTAAAAAATCTCAGTAAAACCTTGTAATCATTTTGTTTTAGTTTTAGCAACTTAACTACAATCCCTACAATGGTAATCATTTTAATTGGAATGTAAATTTCTTTTCATTCATGTAAATACTAAACAACATTTTTGAAAAAACTGGTGATGTTAAATAAATCAACAATGAGCATACGAGATGCTTAACTAGTTTACAAAGCAAAACTCATTATATCTGACTGTTGTACCCCAAAATTTGCCCTCTCATGTTTTCAAAGGTCTTCCCTTACATGGTTGGTCACAAACACTTGCCTAACGAAAATACAGTTTTTTGAAGATGTACGAAGTGTCTTTCGATTGGCATCTGGGAAAAGTCTTCGATTGGGTATCCAAAATCCTTTGATACAGGCTTGACTCACCAGTCTTCGATTGGGCATTTGGCACTCTTCGATCGGGCTTTGATTAGTAAGCTTTGATTAGGTGTTTGGAACCCTTCGATCAAGCTTTGGTTCGCAAGTCTTCGATTGGCATTTTAATAAGCACCCTTCGATTGGCACTGTAACAGTGTCCTTCGATTGGCAGGATAACAAGTATCTTTCGATTGACGTTGTAGCAGTGGCATTCGATTGGTAGTTGAACAAGTATCTTTCGATTGGTATTATAGCAGTGTCTTTAGATTGGAATTTTAACAAGTACCCTTTGATTGGTATATGGACAAATACCCTTCAATTGGCATTGCAAAAGGTCCTTGGACTGGAACTTCAGAGTATCCTTCGACTGGAACTTCAGAGTTTCCCTTAATAAGAACATCAGAACAAAATGACCTTCGAATGGCATTTCAGTGCAGAGTTTCTCTTAATCTAAGATGCTCTAATGAAGGAAGTTCTGAACACTTCGAATCAGAACTTAGACTCATCACAAGGCCAAGGGCTGGTCGAAGTTGTCTAATAGGGAATGTTCTAAATAGATTCGAATTGGACTTTGAAGCTGGCAAAGAAGGCAGATTCGAAGGAATGAAGTAGGCTGGCATGACTAAGCAAAAACACATATCCTAACCTGTCCAGGTTCACCCAAAGTTCACAATGGCATGTGTCCCTTGCAAATATAGAAATAATTAAATGCTAATTGTGGACTCAATTATTTGAATTAAAGGCCAGATTGTTGCCTTGTTTGCTCCCAACCCTACAAGAGCTGATTCGACCAGGGTGATCCTTTTTGAATCAAGCAATCGAAGCAGAGGGAGGCTCAATTGAAGGGGCTATGCAATTGAAGCTGGAGTAATTCGATTTGGGACTTTGAAGCTATCAAAGAGAGCAAATTCGAAGGGAAGTGGATCTGAAAGGGCAAGTCAGCTTTCGATTTTCATCATGTTGGAGGCCCAAACAGCTCATAACAGGCTGGCAGTAACGCATAAAAGCAGATTGGCACGTGATTGAATCAAAAATAGAAAGTCTTTATGAAGAAATAAAATCAAATCCGTGTAAAGGCATGGTGTGGACAAAAAGATTGAATTAGGCTATTTTTGGAATGATATTCAAAGTGAATCAAATCAAGAATCAAGACATTGATGGAGGAAGATTGAGGCCAGGTTTTCAACCCTAATTCATTCCATTATATACAAGCAAGCCTCACAAATCAAAGGGACACGGGAAAAACACACGAAACTCTGCAGAAACGGCCACACAACTTTGCAAAAAAACGTTGAAAAAATGGTGATCGAGTTTTGGTTTAGAGGCGAATTCAGACCAAAAGCAAAACGTAGCACCCTTGCCTGATATCCTGTGAAGCTGTAGGGATCAAAACCAAGCATTTCCATCGTCTATAACACGCTGTAAGTGTTCTTGAAATCGCCTCTGCACATGAAATCGTGAACCACTTTCCTTGAATCTTTTTGTCAAATGGTTTGAACGTTCATACTCACCATGTAATTTACATTGATTATGCATTATTTGATTTGATTTTTGTGGCCTCTAACCCCCTATCTAGAACCTAGGGTTCTTGTATATGTTTTTTTAGGCGTTTTGTGTGCAGGTTAAATTAAGGCCAATACTGGCCATGGATGAGTTCAGAGGAGTGAGACAAGTACATTGGTACTCTTGGATTCCATTTTTGTGGCCTAGGGAGAATTTTTTAGAGAGGCTACAAATCTTCCTGCGGAACAAAATCCGCAGGTAATCTAACCAGGTTTTGTGAAGAAGATGAAGAGGTGTCATAACGTGATTGGCCAATTTGAATCAGTGGCACATTTTTTTATTTTGTAGGCTTTGTATTTTGTTTCTCTATTTGATATTTGCTCCTTATTATCATAACAAAGAGAACAAGTTGGCTGGTTGGTGAGCATGTTAGTGCAGGACCCCTTGGGACCTGGGTTCAACCCAGGTCCCCAAAACTTTGTTATCATTTTATTTCAGGCGTTCACATGCAGCACTTCAGGCAGGGAGCACCGTATACCTCCAGATCTCAAAGGCTACGTGGTTACCAAGGCAGATCCAATGGCTAAGGATGGAGGTTCACCATGAACCTTGGTCAACAAACGCCCAGGCAATCTGAGAGTCAAACAATGCTGATTGAATTTGGGCCTGGAATTGCTGAATCAACCTCCCTTCTAGGCCCAAACCCCTTTGGTTTATTCTTCCTCTTTTCTATATTTCTTTTGTTTAATTTGCGTTATTTTTATTTTTTAACCAATTAACAAATTAACCTTTTATATAAAAACCAGAAATCACAAAAAATATTATTTTCATCATTAATTTTATTATTTTTGTAAATAAACCATTAACCAATTAATTTAGTTTTTTTTAATTAGGTTTAATCTTAACATATTTTGAATTAAATTAAAATTGATTTAGAATTAGGGTTTTGATATATTTCTACCTTTCTAATTTTATTTCCTTAATTAAAATAAAACTAAAAAAAAATTTATTTTTAATTAATTAATCATTAGTTAGGCTTAATTCTTAAATCAAAAAATGACAAAAAATATGTTTTATTTAATGAAAAAAAGGGTCAAAACCCTAGGACGTTCCGATTCAATTTTCTCGCGCGCATATTATTTTTTATCCATATAATTGTAATTGCTCCGAGGATGTAATAGCTTTAACTTAGGATTTTATTTACCGTTTTTATTTACTCTTTCGCATTTAATTTTAAGGGTTTGTTTTTGGCGATGTAAATATACGACGCCTTGTAATAGCTTAGTTTTATTTTCCGCAATTTATTTTCCGCAACCATTAACTGCTAGATGTTTGAATAATAGGCTATGCATGACAAGATTAACCTTTAATTTAAAATCAACCGTAGCTCACCATAACATGTACAAAGATAATATAAACTGAAAATTGACACACTCGCACATGCCACTCTTAGGGTACGCCTCACTTGGTTACCTCGAACGTGGTCATTGAGTATAGATAGTCTTAGAGGTCGCCCTCCTGTCCAAAGATCAAAGTTGCCTCGAAACGGTTGCCTCGGATAAAAATGATCTAAGACATTAGGGTTACCGCTAAGGCATCCTAACATTGCTTTAGTGGCCACACATCCCTTAAATCGAATTGACCCGAAAACTCCAACGACGGTGCTACCTACTCCTCAATAGTGGGATAGCATTGTCCAAAGGACATTTGTACAGTTTAATTCCTTTTTGAGTAGGTAGAGGTTCTTAAGTACTTGCTCCTTTTAAAACAAAACAAAACTTTTCGCACTTACACTTTCTTCAAAACAAAAACTCTTTTCAAACCCACCAACACAAAGAAAAGCAAACTTTTGAAAACACAGTGAGAAAGTACCTAAGAGCCCGTGGATAACCATGGATAGAAAGGGTGCTAACACCTTCCCTTTCTATAATCTACCTCCCGAACACGAGAAACATCTCGAAAAGGAATTTTTCTGTGCTTTTGTCCTTTCCTTGTTGGATAAAATAAAAGACGGTGGCGACTCTTGCTTACCGCGACATTTTGCGAAAACAAACGCAAAACGCGAACCAGCATTCCAAAACAGTCAGTTCTCATTCCCACCGATCACAGAACTGGCGACTCTGCTGGGGAAACTATAAGTGAGGCGTACCTTAGGATTAAATCACTTGTGTTTTCAATTGTATGCTTTGTATGCTTTTAATTTTGTGGGCTTGTATCAGAGTTCTATAGATCCTAACCCGGATCTGGGGATACCCTTTAGGTAAGTAGCAATAAACTGTGAGGGATCTGTCCGACGTAGACCGACACGGATGAAGTAGTAGCTACGTTGGTGTGGCACCTTACTCTGTACCGATATCCCTTGTGTTGAAACGAGGAGAATATGGGTCTTCTAAGGAGTCATTAAGCACCAACTGACCTTAGAACCTTAAATTGACCAACTTGGCCATAGAACAGTAGCAGTATGCTACACTCATTGAGACTAAACTCTCGCGATGATTCCGGCTGCAAGAAAAGGTTGCTAAACTGGAATTATGACCGATTGAGGGTAGTCAGTGATATTGAGATCCTCTAGAACCCGATTACTATTTTTAGGACAGGTTGAACCAACTAAACTGAAAGAGGGTAATACCTAAACTCCATGCCAACCTAAACTTAAGGCTGTTTGTGTGACTTGTGTGCCTTCAAACTTGAACTACTTGCACATTCTTGTTATCTGACAACATGAGTTCATCAACACTTGAGAAATCACAAAAAAACCCAGAATCACATTCATCTCCTTCGACTCTGAAGAACAACCACACTTCAGTCTCCTTCGAATCAAAGAAGCATCACGCTTGCTTTTTCTTTTCCTTCAAATCCAGCGTTCCAAGCACAGTTATTGACCCCTCTTTCGAATCCAGCATCCAGGGCCACCACTCAAGGCCCCACATCTATTCAAGGCCTGAAGCAAGGTAAGTTATTCTTACCTTTGAACTTTTAGTTTCATGGCATAGTAATTTTCCCTTTCGTTTGAAATATGTACATACCATTGTTCCTTTCGTTTCCACCCTTTTTAACATATTTTTTAGAGCTAAGCCTTTCGTTTTGCTTTTTGTTTACCTGAACTTGCTTTAACTATTAAACTGTTTACAAGACAAATACTAGCATAGCCTCAGGGCATGTTGCCATCTAATGCTTGAAATGAAAGAAACATGAAACAGGAAATAGGAAACGAAGCTTCTGGCTTCTACCCTCTTTCTCCAGGTCAAACGAAAGAGACAACCAGGAGTAAAAACCATGTTGACTTCTAGGCCCAAACGAAAAGCATGCCTTCACTGACTTCCAGGCTCAGTCGAAAGGCATTCCCTCACTGACTCCAGGCCCAGTCGAAGGAGGCAGAAAGGAAGATTACATCTTGCACAGATTCTAGGCCTAGTCGAAAGGCATAACATGATGTCCAACTGGTCCCAATCGAAAGGCACAACATGCTGACCGTGAGGCCTCAGTCGAAAGTCATGCCTTCACCCTTTTCAGGCCAAATTTAAGAGAGCCAGAAAGTGCAGAATCGAAGGGTTTTCTGCCTCAATCGAAAGACCCTCATTTTTTTTGCTTTTTATTTTACTTTTGCCCTTATATTTTCATGCAATTCAATATGGTTGTAATAGTGTAGGATTTTATCTTTCTGTGCTTTATTACTTTTATATGCTTATGAGGTGAGCATGGCGTTCATGACTTGTATTGATTTCTTTGACGTAGGTGTCGGGAGGTCAGAGAAGGCTCGACATTTGTCGGGATTGGCTTCAATCCCTCGTTCTGTCAGGTAAAACTCGAGGAATTTCCCTGCTTTGACCCCGAATGTGCACTTCTCGGGATTGAACCTCATATTACATTGTCTTGCTTGGGCGAAGACTGCTTTGAGGTGGGCTGCGTGATCGGTGTCTGCTCGGGACTTGACGATCATGTCGTCCATGTAAACCTCGATCATGTCTCCGATTTGTTGGTGGAACACTCTGTTCATCAATCGTTGGTAAGTTGCTCCTGCGTTCTTTAGTCCGAAGGGCATTACGTTGTAGTAATAGTTGCCCAAGCTGGTCATGAAGGCAGTGCAATGCTTGTCACCCATGGCCATTGGGATTTGGTTATAGCCTGAATAGGCATCCATGAACGATAGTATTTTGTAACCGGTCGAATTATCGACCAACATATCTATGTTTGGTAAAGGAAAAGCATCCTTCGGGCATGCCCGATTGAGATCAGTATAATCAACACACATCCGCCATTTTTCATTATTCTTTTTTACTAGTACAACATTTGACAGCCAGGTTGAATACCGGGCTTCAGAAATAAAGTTTGCCTCTAAGAGGTATTTTACAGCTTTTTCAGCAGCCTCCATTTTTTCCGGAGACTGCCTACGCCTACATTGTACTACTGCCTTAGCGGCTGGGTCTATGGCGAGACGGTGACAGGCGACCCCGGGGTCGAGTCCGGGCATCTCCGTGGCGCTCCACGCGAACAAGTCAGCATTCTCGCGCAAGCAGGCTTTGATTTGCTTCCTTGCCAGGTCAGGGAGGTTGATGCCAATCTTCACTCCTTTGCTTGGGTCCTCGCCGAGGGGGACGAGCTCGAAGTCCCCGCCGGAATTGGTCGGAGGGGGATTTGCTCGCCATTGGGAGGTTCGTCCCGATCTAAACGGGTGTCCATAGCTATGGAGTCGACCTTTGGGGGAGCTCTCTGGTCTTCTTCTTTGATGGGCTCTGATTTGTCGGGCACCTGTCGTGTCGTCGCCGGTCTCTTGGCGGGCCTTGTCCTAGTGTCGACCGTGTCGCGTCCCTTGGATGCAGCGTTGAAACACCTTCGAGCAGCGGCCAGGTCCCCCTGGATGGTGGCGACCCGTGCCCTCTTGGTGTAGAACTTCATCTTCAAGTGGACGGTGGAGGGCACCGCGGTCAGCTCTGCTAGTGTTGGTCTCCCCATGATGCAATTGTAGAGGGACGGGCAGTCGATGACGAGGAAGCGCACCTTGACCTGCCTCGTCGTCATGCCCTCGCCGAAGGTAACCATGAGCTCGACATATCCCCAAGGTTTGGAGGTTGAGCCGTTGAAGCCCTGTAAGTCCGACCCCACATACGGCGAGAGGTGCGAGTCGTCTAGCTGTAGAGTCTGGAATAGTTGACTGTACATCACGTCGACGGAACTTCCTTCGTCGACGAGGACGCAGTGCACGTCAAAGTTAGCCATTCTTGCTCTTATCAGCAGAGGAATGACTGCGTTGGGGGCTCCTCCGGGGAGCTCTTCTAGGTAAAAGGTGATAGGCTCTGACCTACCTTTCACTCTTTCAAAGGTCACTGTCTGAGGAGGTGCCGAGTCGACCAGTTCATCCATCTTTCTCTTGGCTGAATTGATGGTTAGGTCGTTGAATCCTCCACCATTGATGACCATGGTGGAGGGAAAGTATTCCCACCTGCTGTGTGTCGTGAGTGGCTCCTGCAGGTGTTCGGGGACGTAGAAGTCCTCCAGTCTGGTGATGGAGAAGGCAGTCTGGACGGGGACCGATTCGTCATATGGTCGGGCGTCTTCCTCTGGTTCTCTTGTCTCCCGGGCGTCATGACGAGGAGCGTCGTTTCGCCGGTATTGGGCGAGCCTCCCTCCCTTGATGAGGGTTTCAATGGCGTCCTTGAGGTGGACGTAGTATTCAGTCAGATGACCATGGCTCCTATGGTACTGACAATATTTTCTCTTGTCTACTCCGGGCTTGGAAGGAGCAGGTCGAGGGCGCTTGACGCTGCCATCTTTGAAATCCGTGCTGGCACACTCCGCCAAGATGCGCTCGCGGGAAGCTGTGAGCAGAGTGTATTCTGTGAAACGCCCCGAGGGTCCTCTTTGTTCTCAGACTTCTCGGGGTCTGTCCTCTTTTCTTTTCTCCCTGGTTCGTCGAGGAGGAGCGGCTTCTTGGCACAGGTTATTGCTGGATCCACGAGTTCTGGGGTCCCGGGATCTGTTGGCCGCCTCTCTTTCCTCGTAATCCATATATGCTCGGGCCTTCTCGAGGAGAGCATCGAATGTTCGGGGTGGTTTGATGCCCACCGCCTTTCTGAATTCTGTGCCGGGGAGGAGCCCCCTCTCTAGCAAGTACCTTTTCATATGGTCCGCGCAGAGGACCTGTATGGCTTCGCGATTGAAGCGATTGATAAATTCTCTCAAGGTTTCATCCTGTCTCTGGATGATGGCCTCGAGTGCTGCCTCGGCTTTCGAGTGTCGCCGAGACGCAGTGAACGAACTTATGAATTGAGTCTTCAGGTTTCTCCACGAGGTGATTGATCCCGGGGCGAGGCCTTTATACCAATCCATTGCTGCCTTTCTGAGGGTCGTGGGAAACAACCGGCATTTGATGGGTCCCCCGGCATTGTGGTAATGCAAAATAGCCTCGAACCCGTCTATATGGTCGACTGGGTCCGCGACTCCGTCGTATTCTTTCAGATGCGGAGGCTTCTCCATGCCCGGAGGAATGGGCGCCTCCATGATGGCTTGTGAAAGGGGACCGCGGGGGTTGTCCTCGTCACTTTGCTCTGGGGACAGGGATGGGGACCTGAGATATTGTCAGGCCCGGCGGTCCTGGTCGTGCAGGGTTCCCCTCGAGCGGGTTGCTCGTTGGTCCATTCTCTCGTGTTTGTCTCCGGAGTGCCTTCTTTCTTTCCATATGGGGCCATGGTTGCGCCCTCCGACTTCAATGACGGGTTGCCTCTCCAAGGGGGGTCGTCTACCTGACGGTTAGGGAGACGGGATTCGGGAGGCGTCTCTGCATTGTCTCCGCGGGGGAGACGGGAGATGTACCTCTGTTACTCGAAGAGGTGGGGTCTGAGGCCTCCCGTGTCTCCCGCGGGTCTTCTATCGTCTTCTAACGCTCTCAATCTTTCTCCTTGGGCAAAGATGATGTAGTTGGTTTGATTGATCGCCGTGAATAGTGCGCGGGTCGTGGCATCTGCCCCGGCGGGGATATGGACTTCCTGAAATTAGGCAGCTGGATAGTTTGGGGGATCTGTATTGTCCTCTTCGAGTGGCGGAGGGACTGAAGAAGATGAGGCAGTAACTCCGTCTCAGTGGATCGAGGGCCCGGGGATGGTGCCCCCGGGGAGTGTGCTATGGTTGGGGTTGCCGGTGTTGTCGGGAATTCCGTTTTTATCTGCGAGGTTGTTGTTGACGTCGACGACGCGGACGTTCTGGTCGTCCTGAACTTGGTCAGCCATGACGATAGGAGGTGATTTGAGCTTTGGTCTTCGAGAGTTTGAAAAACGGGGAAGCTAGTTTCCCACAGACGGCGCCATTGATCTTACATGATCAGACTTGGACCGTCACGACTGGCTCGGGCAGAATTTGAGTGAGACGGGGGGGGGGGGGGGGGTGATCGGTGGGAATGAGAACTGGCTGTTTTTGGAATGTTGGTTCGCGTTTGTGCTTGTTTTCTCAAAATGTCGCGGTAAGCAAGAGTCGCCACCGTCTTTTATTTTATCCAACAAGGAAAGGACAAAAGCACAGAAAAATTCCTTTTCGAGATGTTTCTCGGGTTCGGGAGGTAGATTATAGAAAGGGAAGGTGTTAGAACCCTTTCTATCAGTGGTTATCCACGGGCAATTAGGTACTTGCTCACCATGTTTTCAAAAGTTTGCTTTTCTTTGTGTTTGTGGGTTTTGAAAAGAGTTTGTTGTTTTGAAGAGAATGTAAGTGCGAAAAGTTTTGTTTTGTTTTTTAAAAGGAGCAAGTACTTAAGAACCTCTACCTACTCAAAAAGGAATTAAACTGTGCAAATGTCCTTTAGACAGTGCTATCCCACTATTGAGGAGTAGGTAGCACCGTCGTTAGAGTTTTCGGGTCAATTCGATTTAAGGGACGTGTGGTCACTAAAGCAACGTTAGGACGCCTTAGCGGTAATCCTAATGTCTTAGATCATTTTTCCGAGGCAACCGTTTCGAGGCAACTTATGATCTTTGGATAAAAGGACGACCTCTAAAACATCCTATACTTAATGACCACGTTCGAGGCAACCAAGTGAGGTGTACCCTAGGAGTGGCATGTGCAAGTGTGTTAATTTTCAGTTATATTATCTTTGCATGTCATGGTGAGCTACTGTTTATTTTAAGTTAAGAGTTAATCTTGTCATGCATAGCTTAGTTAGCATACATCTAAACAGTTAATATATGTACAGGAATTTAAAGTGCGGGAATTGTAAATCTTACGCTATTACAAGGCTTCGGGGAGGGGGATTATTTACATGTCCAAAATTGGGGGAATAAAGCAGTAAAGTGTAAAAGTCTTAGTTAAGCTATTACAAACCAGTAGACAGTTATAATAAAATAAACGCGCGCGAATCCGAAAATAACCTCTAAAAATCCTAAGAATAAATTTTTTTTGTTGTTTTATTTTATTTTGGGAAAATGATCTAAATCTACTTAATTTTAGTTTTGGAAAAATGTTAAAATAATTAAATGATTAATTAACAAAGTTAATTTAATAGGAAAAAAAAACTAGCCTAATGTTTTTGTGATTTTTTTAAATTTTAATATTAATTAAAAAGATAAAAAGATGTCAATGAAAACAAAAATAAAATACAAGGGGATCCTTCGATCCAAGGAAAAAAGGAGCTTAGAGCCAAGGAGGGAATGGAAGCTTCGATCCAAACAGGGTCATGGTTCTTTCGATTGGGCCAGGAAGTGGGCATGAACAGCCTTCGATCCAGGGAAGGGGATTTCCCTTCGATCCTGGGAAAAATGCCTTCTTCGATCCAGAGAAGGTGTCTCCTTCGATCTGGGATGCTATACCTGCAAAAGTATGTTAGCAAAATAAAACTTAGGGCCTGGTATCGAACCCCAGGCCCTTCGATCCTACGTGCGCTGAGTCTTTTCAGGCTAAATCTGCAGCAAATGTTAGCAAACGAAGAACATGACCTGGGGCCAAACCCAAGCCCTTGAATTCTGTCTAGGATGGCAAATCGAATGGGATAGAAAATATGGAGGTGTTATGCCAAATGAAAAGTTTTGACAATTTACCCTCTCTTACCAGCAGATTGAATCTTCGATTTGGGTACTAGATGGATGGGAGCACTTTCAATCTGAGGGCTTCTGGGCGTGGGCACCTTCGATCTGAAGGACTGCTTTGGCTTGGAAAATTCTGACAATGTTGACAACCTGTGGTGGGCAGCGTATCTCCAAATTCTCCCTGTTTCTTTTTCTCCTTTTTTCGTTCTGTCTCTGTCTGTTTTTTCTGGCCTGTTCCTCCTCTGTAATGTGCCACTGGCCCTTTTATTTATAGGAGTGTGGGGGTCTAGTAACGACAAGAGACAGCCAATTAAATAGGCCATTAAAGCCATGAGACAAGAATCAAACACATTAAAATATTTCCTTTTTTGAAATATTTGTGTCTCTTGAATCTGGAATGAACCTGGACGCTTTTGATTTTCGAATGCCTTCAGGCCCTGCTCTTCGATTGGTCTTGGTTTACCTCCTTCGAATGGACTTCTTATGTACCCTTCGAATGGGCCTTCTGAATGCTTCTTCGAATGGTCTTGAGTTGAACAGAATCACTCTGGTCGAATCAGCTCTTTGTGCAGTTAGGAACAGAAAAGGCAAGAATCTGGCCTTTAACTCAGGAATTAAATCCACAATCAACATTTAATTATTTCTATATTTGCAAGGGACACATGCCATTTTCTCATGTTCAGTGTACCTGGACATGTTTTCTGAGTACCCTTTGATGGCCTCTTCCAAATGGCCTGGAAGGAGTTCTTCGAATGGCCCTTGTCCAAATATCAATCGAAGGATTCCAATCGAAAGGCTTTGTTAACAGGCCAATCGAAAGGTGTTGTTCATGCTAATCGAAGGACATGGTTAACATGCCTATCGAAACTGCCTTGACATAATTCCAATCGAAGTGCTTGTCCATAATGCCAATCGAAAGGCTCCTTCAGAATACCAATCGAAGGGTCTTTCAGAATGCCAATCGAAGTGCTTGTCCATAATGCCAATCGAAAGGCTCCTTCAGAACACCAATCGAAGGGCCTTTCAGAATTGCCAATCGAAGGGTCTTTCAGAATGCCAATCGAAATGCTTGTCCATAATGCCAATCGAAAGGCTCCTTCAGAACACCAATCGAAGGGCCTTTCAGAATGCCAATCAAAAGGTCTTTCAGAATGCCAATCGAAAGGTACTTAAAGCACCACTCAAAAATTTTCTTTTTCCTTAGGCAAGGGTTTCTGTTCAACCATGCAAGGGGAAGACTTTGGAAAACATGAGAGGGCAAATTTTAGGGTACAACAGTTTCCCCGGTTCAATCTTCTTAAACCTGAGGATGTAGATTGGCTTGCGTGCCTTTCGTGATCCAAAGGTGGAAGATGATTGAACACTAGAGTGCCCAGAAATTTGCACTCGCATGGTGTAGTATCAACATTGTGATGTCGGGAATGGGCTTACAGATGCCATTTGGAGAGATGATGGATAGTTTGTTGGAGATGGGCTTAAAGATGCCATCCAGAAATGATTGCTGGACTGTATTTGAATGAGTGACAGAATTACATCCGAATCTAGATCGTATCTGGACTGTATTTGAAGGTCTCTGATTGCCTGTCATTAATTGGAAGAAATAAATCTAACCACGAGAGGTCTTTGGTTGCCTGTTTTAACTGGAAGAAATAAATCTAACCAGAGAAGGTCTTTTTTGATAATGATGTGTGATGAAGGAATCTGAGACGATTGCTACTCCAAACAGATGATGAAGGAATCTTGGGCGATTACTACCTCAGCAGGATGATGAAGGAATCTTGGATGACTTCTACCTTAGCAGGATGATGAAGGAATCTTGGATGACTACAACCTCAGCAGGATGATGAAGGAATCTTGGATGACTATAACCTCAGCAGGATGATGAAGGAATCTTGGATGACTACAACTTCATCAGGATGATAAAGGAATCTTGGATGACTACAACCTCAGCAGGATGATGAAGGAATCTTGGATGACTACAACCTCAACAGGATGATGAAGGAATCTTGGATGACTACAACCTCAGCAGGATGATGAAGGAATCTTGGATGACTACAACCTCAGCAGGATGATGAAGGAATCTTGGATGACTACAACCTCAGCAGGATGATGAAGGAATCTTGGATGACTACAACCTCAGTAGGATGATGAAGGAATCTTGGATGACTACAACCTCAGCAGGATGATGAAGGAATCTTGGATGACTACAACCTCAGCAGGATGATGAAGGAATCTTGGATGACTACAACCTCAGCAGGATGATGAAGGAATCTTGGATGACTACAACCTCAGCAGGATGATGAAGGAATCTTGGATGACTACAACCTCGGCAGGATGATGAAGGAATCTTGGATGACTACAACCTCAGCAGGATGATGAAGGAATCTTGGATGACTACAACCTCAGCAGGATGATGAAGGAATCTTGGATGACTACAACCTCAGCAGGATGATGAAGGAATCTTGGATGACTACAACCTCAGCAGGATGATGAAGGAATCTTGGATGACTACAACCTCAGCAGAATGATGAAGGAATCTTGGATGACTACAACCTCAGCAGGATGATGAAGGAATCTTGGATGACTACAACCTCAGCAGGATGATGAAAGAATCTTGGACGATTACTACCTCAGCAGGATGATAAAGGAATCTTGGACGACTTCTACCTCAGCAGGATGATGAAGGAATCTTGAGACGATTACTACCTCAAAAAGGTAATGAAGGAATCTTTGACGACTGCTACTCCAAAAGGTAATGACCTTTATTTGTCGATCGATCTTTCCTAAAAAGGTAAAGAGTTAGTTGTATGCAATGTTATAATGTATGCATTGCGTAATGATGTTCTCAAAATAAATGAGATTTATGTTATATGTATTTTGTATGCATATACTATGAATGTTATTGAAATGTAATTTTGTCTTGGACTTTGCTCAAAATGTTTCCACCGGGGATCCCTGCTTTGTTGTTTGAGGAGAACTCCGCTGGGGGATATTGAAAACTCTGTGGGGAAGAGATGTTCTGCTGATGATTTTAACGATGACTCCGCTGGGGATTCCATTGATAAGCTTTGTTGGGGATTTCAATGATGAACTCCGCTGGGGATGGATTACCGTTGCTGGTGATATTGAATCTGTTGAGGATAGAAGTCCTGCTTGGGGAAAGAAAGAACTTCGCTGGGGATGATCTTTCAGTTGCAACTTGCTGAGGATAACCCGGTTAGATTCTTGTGAGGATAACCTCTGAATTCGGCTGGGGAGATACATTTGTATTCTACAGGGGACAAGCTTCCAGAATCTACTGGGTAAGATGATTTGACTCTGGCGGGGAAGCCTTTTTAGACTGCGCTGGGGCAGTGACTCCACTGGGGGTATCTTGCATTCTGCCGGGGAACATTCTTATATTCCGTTGAGGAATATTAAGACAGCCAGGGATACTCTTATGCTTGCTGGAGAATATTTTTATACTCCGCTGGGGAATATTAAGATCTACTGGGGATACCAAGCCTTTCCGGGGCCGATGGTAGACTAACACTGCTTGGAGAGAGTATTACTGGTTTGTTCGCGGTTGTGAGCCTCAGCTGGGGAGGATTAACACCAATGTCCTTTTCTTACTCTGCAGGGAGTGTAGATGTTACTGGGACGCAGAATGAGGATATGACAATGACTTTGCATCGAGACTTTTCTACCCCTGTATCTGCGAGAGAAGGAGGCCTATGAGGTGCTTGATAACTGCCGATCGGAATGACAAATCTTCTTCTGGTAGGCAAGTGGCGAGATGACGAGACATAGTCGTACGCTTTGATCCCTAATTTTTGCCTGGACCGCCCTTTCGGGTTTTCAGTCCATCGGGATACCCTTTTTTGCCCGAGTCGCCTTTTCAGGTTTTCGACTTGCCGGGTGTACATATTTTTTTCATTTTTATCCCTAATTTTTGCCCGAGCCCTTTTGGTTCGCCGGGAAGCCCTTATTTTTGCCTAGGCCAGTCGACCTAGCGGGTCTCTGATTATGCGTAGTATTTTCTGATTATGTCCACGCTCTCAGGGTGTAGGGAGTTGTCACTGTCAGTAGTGTTGTGTCTCCATACTATCAGAAGACGTTTGATCATGCAAGATTCGTTGCTAGAATTCATGTCCGATGCCCCAAGTGATTCAGATGGAGATCTGCCCCTGGCTACTCTGCACTTCTTCAGAGATTTCTTGAAATCTTGACTGGGCTGCCCCAGGTGTGCTGGATAGCGACGTGTCATGCCCCCTTGTTGATAGGAGATTTGTCAATGGAAGTGTCATCCTTTTTGAAGTGATTTTGTTCACTGAGAGGGCTTTCGTTCATCGGATATTCGTTGTGTGAATTTCTCCGCTGTCAAACAAATAGCCAAATGCAAACAATGATATTCAAATAATGCAAAGTTTATGCTTGTCTCGAAGTTTTGAAAAATGCGTTTTCAGTAAAACAAGCAAATTTTGTAAAGTGTGATGTCAACTCAGGATTTTACAGCGAGCCTTACAGGAGTTAGGATACCTTTTGTAACAGTATGCTTTCGAACTAACCCATGCTTCAGCTAGGAAATTTTAAGGTTTATAACGTAGCCTGGTTCACGGTTTAAGAAACAAAGGATAAAGGCTCAAATTTTATTTGTACCCACCCGTTCTTCGTGATGTTCTTCGATCCTAAACTTAGCTAATCGTGCATTAGATCTTGTTTGAATCTTTGCTCTGATATTCCAGTGATGGTTCGGATACTGACAATTTATTTCGAACATGCAGTCATTTTTATGAGAGTTTGTAGGACCTCTTTCTTTTTGAGTGCGTTATCCCTGTCTTTTTTCCTGAACTGTTTTTTTTTTGTGATTACAGTCAGCGGGATGCCCCAGTTTTTTGTAAGTCTCCTTCATAGGTTTTGACTTGGGCTTTTATTTTGAGAGATAATGACTGCTTGTCCTGACGATTATAGGGAACCATCACTGTCTTTTGTTTTGGAAGGACTCCTTTGATGCCATTCATTGTGCACCTGGATCAGCTGAGAGAACTACCCCGCCCCAGGTTATAATTAAGGGTTTTTATTCATGAAAAGAAAAAACTCCAACTTCTTTGGCTCAAAGGGGTTGACGAGGGATTATCTTCCTTATAACTCCATTGTTTAGGATTTGAAACAATGCCTGTACCTCCTCAGCGGGGTCTGTTCAAAAGCATACTGTAGAGATTTTGGTATCATTTTCGTCATCCTCCCTCTAAAGGCTTGTAACTTTTAGCAAGAGTTGAATGTCATAAGGAGAGTAAAAAGCATAGTTTAAATGTAATGAAAATGAAAGGATAAATTCAAGACAAACATATGCAATGCATTAATGAAACAAAGTTTGACATTAATAGATAATTGTTTGAATAACAAAAGAAATTACAACTTGAAAATTTAAACGAAACAAAGACATTCTCAATGATTTGGCGTAGGATCAGTGATCACATTGGGGTCTTCGGAGGGTCAAACTTGATCTCCTTGGCATCAATCAAGTCTTGAATCTTGTTCTTCAAAGTCCAACATCCGTCGGTGTCATGTCCGGGACTGTCATAATGATAGGCACATCTTACGCTCGGATTGTACCTAGAAGAGGAGGTATCAGGATTTTGAGGAGGATCCTTTAGTGTGATCAGTTTCACCTTCAACAATTGTTGCAACGCTTGAGACAAAGGCATGTTGATGTTAGTATACTTCCTTTCTTGATATCTTACCCTACACCTATTGTTCTTTCTTTGTTGAACAGACGTGGGATCGGAGATCACGGTTGCCCCTACATGTTGATCATGACGACTCTTTTGACCAATCACTGCATCAGACTCTTTCTTCCCATTATAGGGCTTCTTATGAGCATCAGAAGGTGTTTCTTCTTGAATCTTCCCACTTTTGATGCCAGCTTCGACCCTTTCGCCGGTCAGTATTAGCTCGGTGAATCCGGCTGAAGAGCTTCCGATCAAGTGTTTGAAATAGGGACCAGACAAAGTCCCAAGAAACATATCCACCAACTCCCTATCAGACAGAGGGGGTTGGACCCTTCCAGCAAGATCTCTCCACTTCTGAGCGTAGTCTTTAAAGCCTTTGCCTGTACCCATAGACATACCCTGAAGCTGAGTACGTGTGGGAGCAAGGTCGGAGTTATACTGGTGTTGCTTGTAAAAAGCAGCAGCAAGGTCCTCCCAGTTGCGGATGTTAGCTCCTTCTAGTTGACAAAACCATTCAAGTTGAGTCCCTGACAGACTATCTTGAAAGAAATGAACCCAGAGATTTCTGTCAGCAGTATAGGGTTGAATCTTTTTGACGTATGAGTGGAGGTGTAGCTTCGGCAGGATACCCCATCATACTGAGCAAAGACAGGAGCTTTAAACTTGTAAGGGATCACCACCCCAGATGCCAATCCCAGATCTCCAAAGTCCAACCCAGGTGTCTTCTGAATTTCCATTGCACTGAGCCGGTCTTCCAGCTGTTTGTACTTATCCTCAGCAGAAGGATACTGTTCATCATAGTCTGTCTCGTTGTCGGAGACCATAGGGCTAGGATCCCTCCTTTCTTGTGGGCTGTCTTTCCCTCCAGATGAGGTGGTCTGATCAACTTCATTCTGCAGCCCGTTTCCAAACCTGCGTCCGGTATTGAACAGGATGGTCCTCTTCTTCTTCTTCCTCTCTTTCAGAATCAGGGTCTTCAAGTCCTGTTGACCCTTAGCTAGGCTCATGACCAACTCTTGAAATTGGGCATTCTGGGCCTGGAGGGCCTTGATAGCTTGCTCAGTGGAAGGTTCAGTAGACATGATGATTGCTGAAATAAACAGCGAAGAAGATAAGAGACCTGCACTGGGAGACCTGTTATGCAATGATATGTATGATATATGTATGCAATGTTTTCAAGGATCTCGCGGGGTAAACAAGAAACTGTTAGAATCTGAATCTGGTAGCTTGATTGAAGGAACTTCATGTTGCTGAGAGTCCTTCTTCAAGAGTCAAGCTCACCATATCGAGTGGGTCATAGCCCCTGACTCAAGTTATCATGTTTTGATCTCTAGATGGCATTGGCTAGAGGAAAATAAATCCCCTTGCTAGACATTTGGTTCATCATGACCTGCATCACAAACCCTTGAGATCCTTGAAATGGTTAAGGAAATGTTAAGGCATGATGTTATGATGTGTATGCTATGCGTTTAAGCAAAAGCGCGAGGTGATGTAAGTAAACCCTGCAATAAGTCCAAATTATTGGATAAGGACTGTAAACAAAACCTGCAAGGAACTCATGTTGTCAGATAACAAGAATGTGCAAGTAGTTCAGATTTGAAAGGCACATAAGTCACACAAATAGCCTTAAGTTTAGGCTGGCATGGAGTTTAGGTATTACCCTCTTGAGTTTAGTTGGCTCAAAACCTGTCCTATAAATAGTAACCGGGTTCTAAGGAGCTCAATATCATTGGATTGTTTTCTATGTTCATTGTTTTGGTTTAGCCACTGAACTGGCGACCAAAATATTCCAAGAAAACAACCCTCAATGAGTGTAGTATCGAGTATCTACCAACTTCGGACTGCACCAAAGTCGGTCATCTCACTACCCCTAAAAAAGGCCAAGATGGTCAAGTAAGGTTCTAGGTCATTAGTGCTTATTGACATCACTCAGCGGCCCCGTATTCTCTTTGATTGACTCAAAGGCTACCGATACTCACAAATATGTCACACTAATATAGCTATTGCTTCAACCGTGTCGGTATACCCCGCACAGTTTCCACAATGTATTGCTATCTATGAATGTTTCCCAAATCCGGGTGGAGGATTTCAACCCCAAACAATAGAACAAAGATAAAGCAATCAAATAAAACAATAGAAGCAAATATGATGAACTAATCCTAAGGTATACCCCACTTATTAGAAAATCCCCAGCAGAGTCGCCAGTTCTGTGATCGGTGGGAATGAGAACTGACTGTTTTTGGAATGTTGGTTCGCGTTTGCATTTGTTTTCGCAAAATGTCGCGCTAAGCAAGAGTCGCCACTGTCTTTTATTTTATCCAACAAGGAAAAGACAAAAGCACAGAAAAATTCCTTTTCGAGATGTTTCTCGGGTTCGGGAGGTAGATTATAGAAAGGGAAGGTGTTAGCACCCTTTCTATCCATGGTTATCCACAGGCTCTTAGGTACTTGCTCACCGTGTTTTCAAAAGTTTGCTTTTCTTTGTGTTTGTGGGTTTTGAAAAGAGTTTGTTGTTTTGAAGAGAATGTAAGTGCGAAAAGTTTTGTTTTGTTTTTTAAAAGGAGCAAGTACTTAAGAACCTCTACCTACTCAAAAAGGAATTAAACTGTGCAAATGTCCTTTAGACAGTGCTATCCCACTATTGAGGAGTAGGTAGCACCGTCGTTGGAGTTTTCGGGTCAATTCGATTTAAGGGACGTGTGGTCACTAAAGCAACGTTAGGACGCCTTAGTGGTAATCCTAATGTCTTAGATCATTTTTCCGAGGCAACCGTTTCGAGGCAACTTATGATCTTTGGACAAAAGGACGACCTCTAAAACATCTTATACTTAATGACCACGTTCGAGGCAACCAAGTGAGGTGTACCTTAGGAGTGGCATGTGCAAGTGTGTCAATTTTCAGTTATATTATCTTTGCATGTCATGGTGAGCTACTGTTGATTTTAAGTTAAGAGTTAATCTTGTCATGCATAGCCTAGTTAGCATACATCTAAACAGTTAATATATGTACAGGAATTTAAAGTGCGGGAATTATAAATCCTACGCTATTACAAGGCTTCGGGGAGGGGGATTATTTACATGTCCAAAATTGGGGGAATAAAGCAGTAAAGTGTAAAAGTCTTAGTTAAGCTATTACAAACCAGTAGACAGTTATAATAAAATAAACGCGCGCGAATCCGAAAATAACCTCTAAAAATCCTAAGAATAAAATCTTTTTGTTGTTTTATTTTATTTTGGGAAAATGATCTAAATCTACTTAATTTTAGTTTTGGAAAAATGTTAAAATAATTAAATGATTAATTAACAAAGTTAATTTAATAGGAAAAAAAAACTAGCTTAATGTTTTTGTGATTTTTTAATATTTTAATGTTAATTAAAAAGATAAAAAGATGTCAATGAAAACAAAAATAAAATACAAGGGGATCCTTCGATCCAGGGAAAAAAGGAGCTTAGAGCCAAGGAGGGAATGGAAGCTTCGATCCAAACAGGGTCATGGTTCTTTCGATTGGGCCAGGAAGTGGGCATGAACAACCTTCGATCCAGGGAAGGGGATTTCCCTTTGATCCTGGGAAAATGCCTTCTTCGATCCAGAGAAGGTGTCTCCTTCGATCTGGGATGCTATACCTGCAAAAGTATGTTAGCAAAATAAAACTCAGGGCCTGGTATCGAACCCCAGGCTCTTCGATCCTGCGTGCGCTGAGTCTTTTCAGGCTAAATCTGCAGCAAATGTTAGCAAACGAAGAACATGACCTGGGGCCAAACCCAAGCCCTTGAATTCTGTCTAGGATGGCAAATCGAATGGGATAGAAAATATGGAGGTGTTATGCCAAATGAAAAGTTTTGACAATTTACCCTCTCTTACCAGCAGATTGAATCTTCGATTTGGGTACTGGCTGGATGGGAGCACTTTCAATCTGAGGGCTTCTGGGCGTGGGCACCTTCGATCTGAAGGACTGCTTTGGCTTAGAAAATTCTGACAATGTTGACAACCTGTGGTGGGCAGCGTATCTCCAAATTCTCCCTGTTTCTTTTTCTCCTTTTTTCGTTCTGTCTCTGTCTGTTTTTTCTGGCCTGTTCCTCCTCTGTAATGTGCCACTGGACCTTGTATTTATAGGAGTGTGGGGGTCTAGTAACGACAAGAGACAACCAATTAAATAGGCCATTAAAGCCATGAGACAAGAATCAGACACATTAAAATATTTCCTTTTTTGAAATATTCGTGTCTCTTGAATCTGGAATGAACCTGGACGCTTTTGATTTTCGAATGCCTTCAGGCCCTGCTCTTCGATTGGTCTTGATTTACCTCCTTCGAATGGACTTCTTATGTACCCTTCGAATGGGCCTTCTGAATGCTTCTTCGAATGGTCTTGAGTTAAACAGAATCACTCTGGTCGAATCAGCTCTTTGTGCAGTTAGAAACAGAAAAGGAAAGAATCTGGCCTTTAACTCAGGAATTAAATCCACAATCAGCATTTAATTATTTCTATATTTGCAAGGGACACATGCCATTTTCTCATGTTCAGTGTACCTGGACATGTTTTCTGAGTATCCTTTGATGGCCTCTTCCAAATGGCCTGGAAGGAGTTCTTCGAATGGCCCTTGTCCAAATATCAATCGAAGGATTTCAATCGAAAGGCTTTGTTAACAGGCCAATCGAAAGGTGATGTTCATGCTAATCGAAGGACATGGTTAACATGCCTGTCGAAACTGCCTTGACATAATTCCAATCGAAGTGCTTGTCCATAATGCCAATCGAAAGGCTCCTTCAGAATACCAATCGAAGGGTCTTTTAGAATGCCAATCGAAGTGCTTGTCCATAATGCCAATCGAAAGGCTCCTTCAGAACACCAATCGAAGGGCCTTTCAGAATTGCCAATCGAAGGGTCTTTCAGAATTCCAATCGAAATGCTTGTCCATAATGCCAATCGAAAGGCTCCTTCAGAACACCAATCGAAGGGCCTTTCAGAATGCCAATTGAAAGGTCTTTCAGAATGCCAATCGAAAGGTACTTAAAGCACCACTCAAAAATTTTCTTTTTCCTTAGGCAAGGGTTTCTGGTCAACCATGCAAGGGGAAGACTTTGGAAAACATGAGAGGGCAAATTTTGGGGTACAACAGGGGGGTACCTGCAAGACACTCCGATGCTAAAATGAGTGACAAAATGAGTAGGAAAAAAGTGTATAGATGCCTAAGAGATGAATACCTGACCCTCTAGGAACATAGGGTATTTATAGCCCCCAGCGCTGGGCCAAGGTCCCCTCATTGGGCCGACCAGAACTGGCCCAATAAAGGAACTGTTAGGTTCTACGTGTGTAGTGGGGCCCCGCATGTGGCCTCCTTCCTGGTGATGCTCTGCGAAGAATGAGGAGGGACGAAGACGCGATCTTTCCGGAGTTTAGATGATTCGATAACGGTCAGAGAGGACAGAATCTGCCCTACGGGGAGAGTGCTCGAGCAGGACTCGAGCTGGAATTCCCTTGGTCGGGGACACCATGTGCGCGGGCAATGGCAGGCGTGGCTACAGTCTTTGGTCGGGCACGTCGGTGGCGATCCGCGGGTGCGTATTCCTCGAGGAGTTTACTTGGGTTAGGCTTTTATCCGCGCTTTGGGCCAGGGCAGGCCCAGTCCAGAACAATTCTGTTTAAGGGTGTAAGCACTCAGTTTAATTTCATTACCTCATTCTTTGTTGTTGGTGCTCTCATCACGATGTCTGTTTCACACTTATCTGAGTTTATTTCACTTTTATGCCTCTAAGAATTTTCCATATCAAACTCTGAAGATAGATTTTTCTGGATTGAACCTCATATTGTATTGTCGAACTCATTAAAATACGCTTGCCAGGTGTTTGTCGTGTAGTCCTTCTTCGTTGGACTTAACCATCATGTCGTCCATGTTGTATTGGTAAAAAAATATAGGTGTGTGTGCTCCTTCTACAATAGCAAGGGAGGATGATCTTGGAGTTGATAGATCTATGGTGACTTTAATAGCTGAATAAGATGTCAATTATGAAATACGATACAATTGTTTTGTTTGGGAACTAAAACTAGGTCGGAGATTAGATGAAAGGAAGTTTTGATGCGGTGGAACGAGCCTCTAGTACGAAGGAACATGAGTGAACATGTAAGATTAACACTCAAATATCCAAGTTAGTGAATGAGTAAGAAAGTAGTTTGATAATGTCAATGAGATAATGTACTTGGAATGGCCGTATGATGCTTTATATAGCATAAACGACTAAAACTATCTCCACGTGATTTGATGCCTTGTACGGGGTTTATCCGATTAAATATGACAACAAATAATCATTTGAAAGAGAGGATTGAGTACGAATACAAATGTGGACACCCTAAATCGTCACATCATGATACCTTCTTTCTTGAACTAAGTCTCATCATAATTGAATTTTACTATCCTTAAACTTATGGACATTTCAAAACAATTTCTTTTCATCACTTCTCACCAACTTTATTCACTTTTAATTTATGTGAAATAAAAAATATGCTCAATTTTAATATAAAATAATACAAATAATAAAATCTTATATCATTCTAGTCATTTTTATTTTGGTCAATTTCCTTTAACATTTACAACTTACTTTGAAACCCAATTCACCTAAAATAGTTAATAGAAAAAAATGACTAAACTTATAAAATGCAATTTTGATTTTGGTGATTAACAAAATTGTCTATTCCCTAAAAAGAAATTCATTCAAATCCATGACAATTGAATTCACCAAAAATATTAAAGTCTAACTAGAAAAAGGAATTCATAAAAAAAAGAAAAAGAGTTGCATTTTAATTGAAAAATAAAATAAATACACCGACGAACCAACCTATCACCGATTCCTTCCGTTCTCTTTCCATTTTCATCGCCATCACAGATACATCAAATTGAAATCAAATGGTCGTTTTCTCTGTAAAACCCTTATTCACCATCTTTGTCGTTTCACTCACTCTCCTTGTCGTTTTCACATTGCTCTCGCCTCGTTACCCCTTTTCCCAAAATTGGATTTCTGGAGAACCCTCACTGTATGCTTCACCATTTCGATTTCTCTTTCTCTTTCTAGCTTTAATTTGCCAAAAAGATTTGAACTTTGAAACTGGGTATTTTTCAATATGAATATTTAGCATCTTATATATTAACAATTTTATTTATTTGTTAATTTATTCATATTATTGATTTTTGTTACTGATCTTTGAATTGGTGAGGTTGCAGAGGGGAAGTAGATATATGGAGTGTTCGGAGACTCATGGAATGGAGACCTTGCAAATGGTGGCTACAAGGACATCAAACAGGTACTTTTTGCTTAATCAAATCATATTTGTTCTCTATGTAGCACTGTTATCTCTGAAATAAGGTGGTTCTCGTGTCCGTGCTTTATAGTATTTCGTTCTATTATTAACTTTAAGCTTTGGAGATTAAAAATTTGTTTATTTTTTTTATGAACTTTTGTTATCACTAGCTTGATTTTTTTATTTAGGATATTATAACTGTTTGTAGTAGTGATTAAGCTGTAAAATTACTTGGAATGATTCTACTTGTGTTTAAATGATTGAAATTTTGGGTACATGCTTTAGCTTTACATTGATCTATGAAAGCACTGACACAAACACAAACAATGGTTAAGATAGTGATACATTGACACCCAATAATAATTTGAGAAAATAGATGTGTTTGAATGTGACCATATGTGTCGGTGTTAAACACTAATATGTGTCTGACACTGGAAATCAGTGTAGTCAAGATCGAGTGTTGGATCGTAAGATCTTACGTGCTAAAGATGCCTGAGAGTGCTATGATTGGAGAAAGATCGGTTTCGTCGCTGGCGTGGTCAAAATCCAGCTTTTTGAAAAAAAATAGTAAAGGGTTTTTTTGTGCGCTTGTATTATAATTTTTCGTGTTTGTGAGTGTATATATGTATGAAATTACCATTTTTCCTTCCGTAGGATCTTATGTGCCGTGCTAACAATCCAAGTTTTAGTGTTTTACAATCTTTCACAAACCAACCGATCATACTTAAGATCTCGTGCTTGACTATATTGCCGGGCACACCTTCAATACAAAGTATCAAAAGTCAACCAAGGAAGTTAATCTTGCAAATACGTTTTTAAACTGATTGGGTCAAATTTGTTGGTTGATTGAGACGTGCGATGAGAGTTGATAATTGGATTTTTTTATTTTCTGAATCAACCTTAATTGGCTTTCATTGCAGACATTGCTTTCGTTTTTTTTTTATTCTTGAAATGGTGCAGCTCTACCATTGGAAACCAATGGATATATCAGAGTGGATTGCTACGGAGGCCTCAACCAGATGCGAAGAGATGTGAGAGCTTTGGAAAAAACTCTTGAATTTCAACTCTAGACCCGGAGATTATGTTCAGTATTCTTTTGCTTGTTTCTTGAATTTGAGTGTTGTGATTGCAGTTCTGTGACGGTGTGGGAATTGCTCGGCTGTTAAACGCAACGCTTGTCCTGCCAAAGTTTGAAGTGGCTTCATATTGGAATGAAACAAGGTAACTTTTCTTTCTATTTCTGTGGAATTGTTATTATCTGCAGTATTATCGGCAATGACAGCGCCATGGCGGAGCTTTGGCTTTTCGCCCTGCTATCCTCAATCGATAACACTGCATTTGATCCATGTTGTTCTAAGTTACAATGATACATTTATCGTTATCTTCTTGAAATGACTTCTGCACTCTTTGTTCTATTACAGTGGTTTCGCGGATGTATACGATCTAGACTACTTCATTCAACAAATGAACGGCTTTGTCAAAGTCGTCAAAACGTTACCACCGGATATTGCAACAAAAGAACCAGTTCAAGTGGACTGTAGCAAAAGGAAAGGCCAATTCGACTATGTTGAAAGCGTTCTCCCATCTCTATTAAAACACAAATACATTTCAATCACACCAGCAATGTCCCAAAGAAGGGACAGATATCCTTTGTATGCAAAAGCTGCACTGTGTCAAGCTTGTTACAAGGCGTTACGTCTCGCCAAACCCTTGGAAATGAAAGCCTCTAAGCTCCTAGACGCAATACCTAAACCCTTCTTGTCACTCCATCTTCGTTTTGAGCCCGACATGGTTGCGTATAGCCAGTGCCAATACCCCGGTCTTTCACCTTCTTCCATCAAAGCCGTAGAAGCAGCAGTAGCATTGGTCGAGAGAAAACCATGGACAGGAGAATTAGCCCGTGTTTGGAGACAACGTGGGAAATGTCCCCTCACACCTAACGAGACAGCTTTAATACTTCAATCTCTTTCTATTCCGTCAACAACGAATATATACCTGGCAGCCGGAGACGGTCTGATGGAAATCGAAGGGTTAACCAATATTTACACCAACATATTCACCAAGTCTAGCCTTCTGAATGAAGAAGACTTCACAAGCATGCATGGCAATACAAAAGCTGCTTTGGATTATCATATATCTATAAATAGTGATTCATATATAGCTACATATTTTGGCAACATGGACAAGATGGTTGCAGCAATGAGAGCTTTCAAAGGGTTATACAAAACACTGTTTTTGAGTAGAAGAGGATTCGCTGAATTAACCTCACAAGGTCTGAGGGAAAAAGAGTTGATGCAAGCTCTATGGAAGGTTCACAGGGTCGAGTTCGTCGCGGGAAGAGGCTCTGCTCTTCCTGAGTGCTTTTGTGAATTCAAGTTATGATTTTGTTTCTTGAATTCATCATTTTTCACTTAATTTCTTAGTTATCAGCTTATTAATCTAAAATTTCTTCACCGAATCTCAAGTATTGATTTGATTAGTAAACCAATAGTTGATATTGTATTTACATACATGTGCGTTGATTTTTCAATTGAGGGACTCAAATTTAAAATTTTAATCCTAAGACTCAAATTGTAGTTTGTCAAATTGTCATAGACAACTTTGATAGTCTGATATAATTTGTTAGTTTAGTTAAAATTTGTTTTATGAGAATGTTTTTAATAATAAAATAAATAATATATCATATTATTTTTTGGATTAAAATATACATATGTTTAAATAAATTAACAAACTGCTAAACAAATGAAATCTAGTACTAATTCAATATTTACCACGATATTTTAAAAATATTTCTATTTAAAATTATATCTCGATAATGATAATGATAATGATAATGATAGTGATAATAATGATAATGATAATAATGATGATAATGATGATAATGATAATGATAATGATAATGATAATGATAATAATAATAATAATAATAATAATAATAATAATAATAATAATAATAATAATAATAATGATAATGATAATGATAATGATAATAATAATGACAATAATGATAATAATAATAATAATAATGATAATAATGATAATAATAATAATAATAATACTAATAATACTAATAATAATACTACTAATAATAATATTAATGCTAATAATACTAATAATAATACTAATAATAATAATATTAATACTAATAATACTAATACTAATAATAATAATGATAATAATAATAATATTAATAATAATACTAATAATACTAAAACTAATAATAATAATAATACTAATAATAATAATAATAATAATAATACTAATAATAATAATAATACAAATATCAATAATAATAATAATAATAATAATAATAATAATAATAATAATAATAATAATAATAATAATAATAATAATTGAATGTATGACGTAATGATCACATAACTCTACACGCAATTCAGGATCAAACACTACAACTTTTCTCCGTATCGATAGAAGATGAATGACACAGTGGAAGCCGCCAATAAGAATATTAAGAAGATTATACAGAAGATGACGTTGACATATAAAGATTGACACGAGATGTTACCATTTGCTCTTCATGGCTACCGCACTTCAACACGGACATTAACCGGGGTAACCCCATTCTCTCTAGTCTACGGTATAGAAGCTGTCCTACCTGTCGAAGTTCAGATTCCTTCTCTGAGAATTATGAAAGATGCAGATTTAGACGAAGACGAATGGATTCAGACTAGGTTGGACCAGTTGAATTTGATTGACGAGAAAAGGCTTGCGGCTGTTTGTCACGGTCAGATATATCAGAAGCGTATGATCAAAGCCTTCAACAAGAAGGTCAAGCATCAAGAATATCAGGCTGGTGATCTTGATAATAAAGCGCATCATCCTACCGCAGGGAGATCCCAGAGGAAAATGGACCCCCACTTACGAAGGGTCATTTGTAGTCAAGAAGACATTCTCTGACACGCTATGATACTTACCACCATGGACGGTGAGGATTTTCGACACCATGTGAACGCGGACATAGTTAAAAGATACTACGCATGAAAGTGACCCGCTAGGTTGACTGGCCTAAGAAAAAATAAGGGCATCCCAGCGAACCAAAAGGGTCCGGGAAAAAATCAGGGATATATATATATATATATATATATATATATATATATATATATATATATATATATATATATATATATATATATATATATATATATATATATATATATATATATATATATATATATATATATATATATATATAAAGATTGTACACCCGGTAAGTCGAAAACCTGAAAATGAGGCTTGGGTAACAAAGGGTATTCGGTGGACTGAAAACCCAAAAGGGCGGTCCAGACAAAAATTAAGGATCAAAGCGTACGACTATGTCCCATTGGATCACTGTTGGCTCCTAAATTCGACACCCTTGTTTGTTATCAATATAGACCATTAGTTATGAGTCAGAAGAGTTTCCTACATAAGAAGGCTTCGACCAGCTGATCCTGTCGAAGGCTCATCAGAGAATGACAAGGTACTTAGAGAATTTCCTTTAAGTGGGAATCTTGTCGTCTTCGACGTCGAAGGAACCTCTCGACAAAGGTACCTGATGCCCAGGGTCGAACGGTTTGAGATTTGAATGCTCGGAGGGAAAACGGTTCCCAGCAGTTACCAAGTGCAACGTGCCGAGATCAGGAGCGTCGAATGCTGTGAGCGTGCCATGTGGCGTCATCTCGAAACGACGTAACTGCCCAACGGTTACTTAGGATTTGTTTTAGTATAAATACTAGTTGTTCACGTAGTTTTCAGGGTGTTCATCATTTTATACAAGTCACTCATCTAGATTCAAGTACCCAGTGTGAGCGAAAGAATCGTTGAGAATGTATGTGTGAAACACCATTTAAATTAATCAAAGTCTTTTATATTTAAGCACTTTATTGCTTTTCATTTACTCATCTCCGTCGAAGCCTTTTATTTAACGCTTTTATTTATTCTATCAAGCTTTTCTTCATGCAATTTACTTAAAGTGTCTTTACTTTACCGACATTAATCACCATTAGGATTAGTCAAACTCCAGAAAATCAACCATGTCTTAGGATCAATCTGATCGATCCTGCGAGTCACCAAATAAGTAACCTTTTGGAAGATCAGCGGTTGTTTACCAATTTCCACAGTAAACAAATTGACACACCTGGTGGGACCTTGTGTTGATTTTTAAGTTTAACCGTTTTATACAAAATATCCTCCTTTTTCGAGAGTATTGCATGTTATTGAGAAGTGGTAGAATATACACCAACGATACCAATACTAGGAGAAGAAGTGAAGCGATGGCGAATCCGCCAAACAATGGCGAAATCCCACAAACAAACGTGGGAATAACGGTCATCCCAACCGTAAGTGAAATGGTAACCGCTGGTTCAACACCAGCAGTAACGGTCACAAAAACGGGGCCATTACCTCCATTTACTGGCCCCAAAATGCCTTTGGGAACTCTCCCACCAAGGGGAAACCAAGGAACTAGGCCTTATGTTCCCCCAGGTTTTTCGACAGTCGGTCTAAATCGAGAACCACTCTATGGCATGCCAACTTCTGAATTGGCTAGCCTGACGAATGTTGCGTCCACTTTTTCAGACCCTTTAGTGAGCGCCTCTTCGCCACTCCAAGGTTCTGGAGTTGGTATGGCGAACAGGGGTAGTACCCAACTCTTAGGAGGAACGTCCCAAGTAATGCATGGCCTTACGAATGCCTCGACAGCAGTCTGGAGGCAGCAAATGGACGAAAGCAACCACGATATGGTTCAAATGTTGGCACAAACTTTAAGCACAGTGCTAAATCCTCTAATACAAAATACCACCCAGTCGAATCAGCAAATGACAGCGCAAATGGCGCGTCTGGCCGACTTTTTTGGGGTACCCCAACCTGTTCGACAGCCCCAAAGGGCACAGATAAGGGGAAACCAAGGTATACTTCTAGAGGAAGAAACCACTATTAACCAAGTCCAGCAGCCTGTCGAAGAAAACCTTAGGATGCGAATGGAATAACCCGGGGTCGAAGAACCTAGAGTCATAGCCCCGGAAGTAAGGATAGTCAATAGAAACCAAAATGCTGACGAAGTAGTTCAGAAGATCCAATACCAGAATATTGGTTTGGAAAATAACTTGACAGCCATGATCGAAAGAATCATGATGCAAAATGGGATGAATACGGGCTTCTGTAGGCCCAACTTTACATCCCCACTGTCAGAATATGTGTTACAAACAGACTTACCTCCTAGATGCAAAGTCCCTAAGTTCACTAAATTTTCAGGGGACACGACAGAATCCACTGTCGAACATGTGGCGAGATACTTGATCGAAGCAGGAGAGATTTCAAACAATGAAAACCTGTGGATTAAGTATTTCCCAAGTTCCCTAACAAAGAACGGTTTACTTGGTTCACAACTCTTCCCCCTAATTCGATCCACCATTGGACCCAGTTGGAGAGATTGTTCCATGAGAAATTCTACATGGGACAAACCAAGATAAGCCTGAAAGAATTGGCCAGTGTAAAGAGGCGATTCACTGAACCTATAGACGAATATCTAAATAGGTTTAGGTTGCTCAAAGCAAGATGCTTTACGCAAGTGCCAGAACATGAGTTAGTCGAAATAGCCGCAGGAGGTCTAGATTATTCCATTAGGAAGAAATTAGACACTCAATACCTGAGAGACATGGCCCAATTGGCCGATAGGGTTCGACAGGTAGAACGCCTTAAAGCTGAAAAAGCCAGGGTGACAAAAACTCATAAAAGAGAAAGGATAGCATATGTCGAAATGGACGATGAAGATCCAGAAACATTCGACGAACCTATAACCGTCGAAGAAAGTGAGGTCGATTTAGCGGAGTTAAAACAAGGGCCACCATACTCTTGCAAACTACTAGTCCCCTCAAGTGGAAAAAACCCCACTGGTCCTGAAAGGGCCAACGATAGGTTCCCTAAAAAGACTTACAGTTTTGATATTACAAAATGTGATGAAATTTTTGACTTACTTGTAAAAGATGGCCATATGATAATACCCCCAGGGGTAAAAGTGCCTCCTCTTGATCAAAGAAAGAAAAGAGGCTTTTGTAAATATCATAATTTTCTGGGCCATAAAACATCTCAATGTTTTCTTTTCAGGGATCTCGTACAAAATGCTATCGAAGAAGGGAGGTTGAAATTCGCCGATAAGACCCCCATGACTGTGGACTCTAACCCTTTGCAGGCTGAAGCCCATTATACTGAACCTTCAGAGGTGAATGTGATCGAGGCGTCCAGAAGTCAGGTGAAAAGGCCAGGAATAACTATGGCCGAAGTCACCAAGGATCACATCAACATGCCAATCTTTGGCAGTTTTTCTGGGAATCTTTCTAGAAAAACAATCGAAGCAGTCCAAAAAGCTGCTGAAGGCCCAAAACTGGAGACAGTTGGAGCCTCAAAATCTGGAGCTAAACCCAGTTCCTACTTGGCTGCAGTCCAAGGTATCAAGTAACTACAAGGGAAAGAATCCCATGTCTCGATCCCAATGGAGAAGATACCAGAGGCGGCGAAAGGCTGAGAGGGAAGCTATCAATGAACCAAATCCAGAATCAAGTTCAAATGTCCCTCAGCGAAAGCAGAGAAAGCCTCTGGAGAGGCAACCAGTGACCAATAGACTGGTATGGCCTAACCAGGGCGAAGTTGATGATGAAGATGGCTCTGAGTCTGATGACACCCTAGATATCATGGTGAACATAGTCTCAGTTTTGCCAAGAGAGTTCAACCGCCAGATGGAGGTCGAATCGAACGACTGGGAAGTCGAACAAGAAATGGCCAAGCATAGGCCAGTATGCTACTTCGTTATGGATAATGGCCGTATCGAAGAGCAAAATGGTTTCTTCGAACCACCTACTGAGGCGATGAAAAATCACCTCAAGCCTTTATTCATAAGGGCAAAACTCGAAGAAGCCACCGTAAATAAGATCTTGGTGGACTGTGGGGCAACCATCAACATCATCCCTCACTTCATGCTGAGAAAAATAGGCAAGAGTGATGAAAACATCAAGCCTCATAACATGGTCCTGTCGAATTATGAAGGCGGAATAGGGACCACTATGGGTGTAATCCAACTAGACCTCAAAGTAGGATCCATCCTTCGACCAACTATGTTTATGGTCATATCGGCCAAACCAAATTATAATCTTTTGTTGGGCCGAGAATGGATACATGGTGTTGGAGCAGTACCATCATCAATGCACCAAAGGTTAATACTATGGCGTCCTGATGGAATGGTCGAAAATATAGAAGCGGATCAGAGCTATTACTTGGGCGAAGTAAATCACCTGGGGAGAGCTGACTTCGACAAAAAATTGGCTCACATTGGGCCATGCCCAGCACCTGACTTCGACATGGCGCCAGCGCCAAATGCTTTTTGTTCCTTGTACCTGCACCCTGAGCATGGTTTTCAATGGGACAGAGAAGACTTATCCCACATTGATTTTGGTGGGCTAACTGACATCCAGCCAACTGGTTGGGGAAGTGAATTCAGTGATAATGACTGAGTCACAATCACTGCAGCGAATTTCGGCTTATGTAGCCGAAACAAGGATAATAGCGGCTCTCGAAGCCGAAGTAAAATATATGGCCACTCAGGCCAACGATCAAGAGCTATCTTCTGGAGGTCCTGGAAAGGATTTCGACCCAGAACCTCCTGATATCATGACAGAAGGAATGCAGGAGCAAAGGCTCGACGCCATCTATGACGATGAGCCTTTGGGATTCGAAAAGAACCCCCTGGCGAACAACATCAAAATGTTAGCACATGATCCTTTAGAAGAAATCAACTTGGGCGAAGGGTTAGAGAAAAAGCCAACTTACATCAGCGCCAAAATAGACCCAGAGCTCAGGTTTGAAGTGATCCATTTGTTAAAGGATTTCAAGGACTGCTTTGCATGTGATTACGACGAGATGCCTGGTCTCGACAGAGGATTGGTAGAACTTCAGTTGCCAATCAAACCTGGGAAGAAGCCAGTCAAGCAAAGTCCAAGACGCTTCGCTCCAGAAATACTGTCGAAGATCAAAATAGAAGTCGAAAGACTGCTGAAGTGCAAATTCATACGAGCTACGAGGTATGTCGAATGGATTGCAAACATTGTGCCAGTAATTAAGAAAAATGGTACGTTGAGGGTATGCATAGATTTTAGAGATTTGAATGCTGCCACACCCAAAGATGAATATCCTATGCCTGTGGCGGAAATGCTAGTCGATTCTGCCGCTGGCCATGAGTACCTGAGCATGCTCGATGGTTACTCAGGATATAATTAAATTTTCATTGCTGAAGAAGATGTGTCGAAAACAGCTTTTCGATGCCCCGGGGCTTTAGGCACTTACGAATGGGTAGTGATGCCTTTTGGCCTAAAAAACGCTGGGGAAACATATCAGCGAGCGATGAATTCTATCTTTTATGATTTTATTAACACTTTTATGCAAGTGTATATTGATGATATTGTTGTAAAATCTGTTTCCAGGAAGAACCATATAGACCACCTTCGACAATCATTTGAAAGAATGAGAGAACATGGTCTGAAAATGAACCCTTTGAAGTGTGCATTCTGTGTAAAAGCTGGAGATTTCTTGGGCTTCGTCGTCCACAAGAAAGGAATCGAAATCAACCAGAACAAGACGAAGGCAATCTTGGAGGCGAAAAGCGCACAAACTAATCTGTGGCTAAGAGTGAAGGACAGGTGTCGAGTGGAATCTCAAAGAATGCCTTTTTCTTTTCAGCGTCGAAATAACACATTCTTGGGGGGCAATTTGTTGGCTCCTAAATTCGACACCCTTGTTTGTTATCAATATAGACCATTAGTTATGAGTCAGAAGAGTTTCCTACATAAGAAGGCTTCGACCAACTGATCCTGTCGAAGGCTCATCAGAGAATGACAAGGTACTTAGAGAATTTCCTTTAAGTGGGAATCTTGTCGTCTTCGACGTCGAAGGAACCTCTCGAAAAAGGTACCTGATGCCCAGGGTCGAACAGTTCGAGATTTGAATGCTTAGAGGGAAAAAGGTTCCCAGCAGTTACCAAGTGCAACGTGCCGAGATCAGGAGCGTCGAATGTTGTGAGCGTGCCATGTGGCGTCATCTCGAAGCGACGTAACTGCCCAACGGTTACTTAGGATTTGTTTTAGTATAAATACTAGTTGTTCACGTAGTTTTCAGGGTGTTCATCATTTTATACAAGTCACTCATCTAGATTCAAGTACCCAGTGTGAGCGAAAGAATCGTTGAGAATGTATGTGTGAAACACCATTTAAATTAATCAAAGTCTTTTATATTCAAGCACTTTATTGCTTTTCATTTACTCATCTCCGTCGAAGCCTTTTATTTAATGCTTTTATTTATTCTATCAAGCTTTTCTTCATGCAATTTACTTAAAGTGTCTTTACTTTACCGGCATTAATCACCATTAGGATTAGTCAAACTCCAGAAAATCAACCATGTCTTAGGATCAATCTGATCGATCCTGCGAGTCACCAAATAAGTAACCTTTTGGAAGATCAGCGGTTGTTTACCAATTTCCACGGTAAACAATCACCTACAAACCACAAGCTTTGTTATGAATGCCAAGTTTGAATGGTACAAATCAATCCAATCAACTTCTTCCGACAACGAGGATGAGATGCTCGAAGACATAAAGGCAATATCAGAGTTGAAAATCGATGAGATTATTTACACATAGCTATATGTTTTGTTGTTACTTTATACTCTTTTCATTGTTCAACGATTTCCTCTTACTAGGATTTCTGTCTCTTTGTACAAAACAAACCGCTTGTTTATAGGAAAATTATCAAGTCAATTTCAAAATTCAAAATTGTTTTACTTTTTCTGTTTTGTTTGCAAAAATGTCCATTGACTAAATTAAATGAACATATGCATATGAATAGGATTATTGTTAACGAATATATGCATAAAAACAGGAATCAATATTTACTAAAGACTCTAGGAGTTGGGATAACGTTCAAGCCGTCCATAAATCTCCACAGAGTCATCTTCACAAGCTCATACATTCCCCGCAAGTTTAATATGCCTTCAAAATAGAAACTGGGGCATCTTCCAGCTCTTAACATGACCATACTCCCTAGTAGATTCCTCTAGCGGATAAAGAAGTTTGATCATTTCTCTGGAATATGGCGAAAACTTTCTTCACACAACTTACGAAATTCCAGTCCTCACTAGAGATTTCCTCAGCATAGTTCACAGGAATTCAGTTCCTCGACTGAATTATCTCCCTAACACTATAAAAACCCCTGCAAAATTCTCGTCTCCAACATGGTTCATTTCCTCAGCAGAGTATATTTCTACAGCAGAGTTTATTTCCCCAATAGGGTTTATTACCCCAACAGGGTTTATTTCGCCAACAGAATTTAATTTCCCAAACAGAGTTTATTTCTCCGACTACTGCAAATCACCGACAAAAATTCCCCTCTCCAGCAAAGGCCATTCCAGGCTGCTATCCCTAGAGAGTTACTACGGAATCTGAAATCGGACCAAATATCATTTAACCTTATCCTCCCCAGACGAGTTGACATCCATATCAGAAACTCAGTCAGACAACACCTCGTAAGGTTATCTATCTCTTTTATTCTCAGTCAGGATATGTAAGAATTAAATTCCTCATTAGACCGATGAACGACCAATGTTCCTGAACTCTTCTATCCCCAAGCAGAAATCAAATTCCCAGCGGAATTTCCTCAAACAAAAAGCAGGAACCCCCGACGAAGACATTCTAGACAAGATTTAAGATTACACATATTCTTCATCCCCAGTGACCATCAAAGATTTATTTTCCCCAGTCGAAGATGTTACATGAAGCTACCAATATGCTTCAACAATATCTTACATTCATACATCATTCACAAATATCATAACATATGCATACGAAACGCATATGACACTCTCATTTACTTTGAGAACATCATCATGTGATGCATTACATACATCATGACATTGCATAAAAACTAACTTTTTCTTTTCAGGTAAAAGTCTACAAATAGATGAACATCATCAACGATTCCCAAACAGGTTGCAGATTAATTCCCGATACAAGATGGGGCAACTATCTGTATGACCAGGTCCAAGATTAATTCTCGAAACAAGACGAGGAAACTATTTGTATAACCAGGCGGTATGAGTTCTCGAAACAGGACGAGTTCTCCAACATAAACCAGACAAAGATTAACTCCCGAAACAAGACGGGGAAACTATCGATGTGGCCAGGTGGTATAAATTCCCGAAACAGGACAGGTTTACCAACGGAAAAAATAGATTGTAGATCAATTCTCGAAATAGAAAGGGGCGGCTATCTACATGAAAAAAATTTCCCTCAGAGACTAAATGTGACAAGCTGCTACTTAAAAACCTTCCCCAGAGGTTCATTCTGGAAAGAATTCTTCAGATACAGTCAAGCGTAGACTCATTCTAATACTTCTATCAACAATTACTTTGGATGGCATATATAATCCCATCTCCAACAACATTCTGTCACCTCTCCGAATGGAATCTATAAGCCCATTCAAGCAATATCATCAACCAACATCGTTAATTCCTGCACATGCGAGTGCAAATTTCTGGGCACTTAAGTGTTCAATCCTCTTCTACCTTCAGATCACGAATGGCGGACATGACGATCTAACTCTTTAGGTTTAAGAAGATTGAAAAGGGGAAGATGTTGTACCCCAAAATTTTCCTTCTCCTTTTCTCCAAGGCATTCTTCTAGAGTTCTCAAATGCTTAAGGTTGCTCAAGAATTGATCAGACAAATTCTCCTCCTAAGCAATGGATTTACAACTAGGGTTTCATATTTCACAGGGAAATTTGAGCTTATATTGCCTAAAGTGGATTCCATGATTTCTTATATGTCTTCAACAATGCTCATACCAAGTTTCATGCCTTGCATCACAAGTTTTATCAGTCAATGGCTCAGATGACTGAAAATCAACTATATTGGGTAAAAAGTCAACCGTGGTCAACATACAGTCAAACTTCAATATTTTTGGTCAACATAAAGGTTTTGAAGTCACATTCATCATTTTATCAAGGGTTGATCATGATTCATCAAGAAAAACTCTCAAACCATCAAAAGTCAAAAGTTGCCAAATTAGGGTTTTTTAGGAGAAGTCAACTGAATTTTGACCAAGCATAACTTTCACATACTTCATCAGATATTCCCAAATCAAAGATTATTTTTAAAGAAATTCAATCCTCTATAACTTTGTCTCTCTAAGCTCAAGTCCAAAAAATGCTTCATTTGAGATATATGAGCTAATACATTATAGGTCATTTCAAAAGTCAACCAAAAGACACTTTTGTCAAGGCAACTTACATCAAGATAAAGTCTCCAAAGCAAAAATGATCAAAATAGAAATTTTAGAGGACATCTTGATATTTCCAAAAAGTACAAGATCACCTTCAAAAGATGAAAATTGGGAGAGTTATAGTCAGTGCAAGTTGGGAAATTTTGAGCAAATGCATGAAGTTCAAATTGAGCAAACTTAATATTTTGGGCTAGTGGGCCATTGTTTAAGAATCCAAGCGTGTATTACACTCCTTATACACCTCAAATATTGTTCATGCACCCCTTGGTCTATTTTATTTTATTTATTTTTGATTTACTTATTATTAATTCAAAAATAAATAAGATAAAATACAAGACTTCTTACACAAAGTCCAAGCCCATCTTATCTTTGACCTAATTCATGCTATATAATCTCCATTTTTCATACAAGCAAGGCATGAACCATTATATCAAGAAGCTTTTCCAAAATCTCAATATTTTCAAGAACCCTAAAACAACTTGAAACCCTATTCATAGTCCTTTTCACTCCAAGCTAGCCAATCCATTCACTTCCTGGGACGCAAGAGGGTAAGGATGGATCAATTTCCATGGCCAAAAGGGGATAAAATCACTTGAATATGCCTCGCCGGTTTCATCATTGCATGTTTTTTCATATTTGTTGTTTCATGATGTTTTTACGCATCTAATGTTATCAACATGTTCATGAGGTTTGATAGTGCAGGATAGAACCATCGTGGAGGTCCCATGCTGACCAAATCGTGGTATGCCATATTTGCACCGTTCCACATTGTTTTCATTATACCTCTTAAACCAGGATGTTTCAGTCCAAAATAACCATCCTATTGAACTCGCAACCCTCGATTTAGGGGGGTAGGATACTTTTGGCTTTCTAATAGTTTCTATTTTGCAGGGACAAAGAATTGACTCACCGAAGAAGATGACCAGAGCTAGGAATCTGGCGTCTCTCCCACCTATGCCTTTGCGTTGAATATTTGTTTTAGTTGTTTCAATTAAATTAACAGATGTATTACCGCCCCAGCGGTTGAAGCGCACGCGTTAAGGACTTATTATGCCAAGGCGTGGGTTCGATCCCAGCCTTTTGGAATTTTGACATTTTTCTGATTTTTATTGTTTTGCAGATGATAAAACGTGTTGGCTTCCATTCCTTGTCACCAAGGCGCGCTGGCCTAGTGGTGAATATGTTGTCCGAAGCTGCTGAGGGCGTGAGTTCAACACCCACCTCTACCAATTTTGGTCTTTTTCTTTAAATTCTCCGTTCTTCTTACTATTTTCCTCTTATTTTTCTCTATTTTTCACAAAACCTTTTTAATAAACATTTTTTTATAAACCCTAATTATCCTTAGGGTTTTTATTATTTAATCAACTCAAATTAATTTTTTAGGTTTTCTATTTAATCAATTAATTTAGTTTTTAGGTTTTAACTAATCAATTTCTTTTTTAATTAATTAAAATTAATTAGGTTATTAGATTAATCATTAAAACCTCTTTTTTATCAAGAAAATCACCAAAGTAATTTCCTTTCCCTTTTCCCTTTTTTACCTTTCGTGTATTTCATTATTTTCGCATTTTCTCGATTATTGTAACAACTTATGGTTTGTAATAGATAATTAGGTTTTTATTGAAGAATGGAAAAACACAAGAAAGGGGAGTTTGAATTGAGGTTTTGAAAACATAAATAAAAGAACACGTTGGTTATCCTAGTTCATTTGAACTCAAACTACTCCAGTCCACCAACCAAGATGATTTCGCCTCTCTCCAATGAGATCTTAATCCACTAATCAAACTTGATTACACAAATACAATGACAACTTTCAATGTCTTCTTGAGTCTAAACCACAACCCAGTTTCCTCAAGGAATTACAAAATATGAATCAAAATGTGTACAATAGTGTTTCTAAAAAACTATATCACAACTGCAATTTTTTACACAAAGTTTAAGCACAATGAAGATAATTAAAAAACAACTTAAGAGAGTTCTTTGTACGTATGTATTCCAAATTTATTTCTTCTTCAAGTCTTCTTTGTATAGGCAAAGCTTTTGAGAACCGTTGGAGACACCAAAATTTATTTTTTGGAATGTTGATGAATAAAGATGAATGCACTTTCCAAAAATAAAGATCTTGTCTAGAAACTGCCGTTACTTTATGATGAGATTTTAAATGAATTGTAATGCATCAGAATAACTTCAGTACTCAAAACATGATACATCAGAGTTTGACTTGCGCTTGGTGCTGAGTCTTTAGAACTTTATTTTGAGACTTCTTTTGTTCTTCCAGAACTTCTCTTATCAGAGTCAGACTTTTACTTGCAGCGTTTGGTGCTTCAGAAGATGTAACATAGAACTTCTTCATTTAGCGTTTTACAAGGATTTTCTTATAAGTATGTTGTGTCTGAAAAAATCTTCAAAATGAAACTCTCTTATCTTCTTGGATCAGAACTTTCATGGATGTAGAACAAAAACTATGTTCTACATCATAACTTCTCATCTTCTATGCTTCTTACATCAAAACTTTTCTGCATATTAAAATACTTTATTAGAGAGCATATATGTTCTTTATATATATATATATATATATATATATATATATATATATATATATATATATATATATATATATATATATATATATATATATATATATATATATATATATATATATATATATATATATATATATATATATATATATATATATATATATATATATATATATATATATATATATATATATATATATATATATATATATATATATATATATATATATATATATATATATATCATGTGTTTGTTATCATCAAAACTCTTACAGGGATGTAGAACCAAACTATGTTCTAACATTTATTTTACCCGCATGTTTATTACTTGTACCCCCCCATTCCCGAAGCCTTGTAATAGCGTAGAATTTTACTTTTTCGCACTTATATTTTATGCTTTGTATATATTGTTGTTAGCTTAATAGGATTGTATGGTAAGAATAAAAGCGAACGATAGCTAACCTAATACAAGATAAAATAGCTGAAACACAAATCACTTGCACACGTGCACCTTTAGGGTAACCACACTTGTTGCCTTTCGATAAAAGAACAGTCACGTCCCTCGAACGTAGGGACACTTTAGCAAAGTCCCTCGATACAAAGATCGTAGTCCCTCGATGACCCTTTCGAATGTTGCCTTCGGTAAACGATCTAGTCCCTTACGAATTGCTAAAGCGCCCCTATAAGTTGCCTTCAATGGTTGTTCGATGATCTGCGCCTGTCCCTTCACATCCAACGATAGGGCTTCCTATTAACTAATGGTAGCGTAGCACTATCTAAAGGAGGAGGAAATAAACAATAAAGACTTTGAGTGGGTAGATAGTTCCTAATCGCTTGCTCACAAACAAGATAAACGATTTTCATAAACACTTTTTTTTCAAAATATTTTCTGCATATTAAAATACTTTATTAGAGAGCACACACACACACACACACACATATATATATATATATATATATATATATATATATATATATATATATATATATATATATATATATATATATATATATATATATATATATATATATATATATATATATATATATATATATATATATATATATATATATATCATGTGTTTGTTATCATCAAAACTCTTACAGGGATGTAGAACCAAACTATGTTCTAACATTTATTTTACCCGCATGTTTATTACTTGTACCCCCCATTCCCGAAGCCTTGTAATAGCGTAGAATTTTACTTTTCCACACTTATATTTTATGCTTTGTATATATTGCTGTTAGCTTAATAGGATTGCATGGAAAGAATAAAAGCGAATGATATCTAACCTAATACAAGATAAAATAACTGAAACAAAAATCACTTGCACACGTGCACCTTTAGGGTAGCCACACTTGTTGCCTTTCGATAAAAAAAAAGTCACGCCCCTCGAACGTAGGGACGCTTTAGCAAAGTCCCTCGATACAAAGATCATAGTCCCTCGATGAACCTTTCGAATGTTGCCTTCGGTAAACGATCTAGTCCCTTATGAATTGCTAAAGCGCCCCTATAAGTTGCCTTAAATGGCTGTTCGATGATCCGCGCCTGTCCATTCACATCCAATGATAGGGCTTCCTATTAACTAATGGTAGGGTAGCACTATCTAAAGAAGGAGGAAACAAACAATAAAGACTTTGAGTGGGTAGATAGTTCCTAATCGCTTGCTCACAAATAAGATAAACGATTTTCACAAAACACTTTTTTTTCAAAATATTTTCAAACAAATACTTTGTACGCATTCTTGAGGACAGATAAGAGGATCATTACGAAGTTGCCTTACTATTGGAATTTCTAAATATTTTCAAACACACATTCACAAATAATTTTCAAAGTGAGCTAGCGATTAAGAGCCCGTAGATAACTACGGATGAAAAGGGTGCTAACACCTTCCCTTTTCATAACCTACCCCCCGAACTCAATAATCTCAAGGTCTTTCCTGTTCTTTTCACCCTTTCCTTATTGGATAAAAGAAAAGTCGATGGCGACTCTTGCTATCCGCAACATTTTCAATAAAACATAAAACCAAGTCAGTTCTCCCACCGTGTTACAATATGGTCTGACATCACACATCACAGATCCAATATAACACAAGAGATAGACAAGTCAGACATGTCCAAGCTCCCCCTGTCACACATAACCAGTACTCCCCCTCAAGGGAAAACCCAAATCACCAGAAAACCCAATATACCAAATATGAACTTCCCAAGTTCATAAATCAGAGGCACATGCAGGAGAAGATAAAAAAACCTCTCATCAGGATTTTCCACACAACTTTAACATGCAGGTTGTTAGAACATCTCATAAGACATACTACACACAACCACATCGGCAGTAGCAGTAATAACATACAAGCATGACAAACTATCATGCTCCCCCTAAATAGTTGCACACAACTAGCAACCACAATCACTAGTTTCCCGTAAGCAGTAACACAATCCTATTGGTATGCTAATCAACATGTCAAGACATGTTTCATAACATCAGGACAAACAAAACACAAACACTTTACTCCCCCTTTTTAGCCAAAAATTGACAGAAAATAAAGTAAATGTAAAAACACAAATTGGAAGCACACATAGCACACAAGCAATAAACAGATGGAAACACACAATAGCTAGTTGAAACATACAATAGCAGAAGGAAAGAGACAAACTTCAACAACTTCAGGTGGTCTTCCACCTCTTGCCCTTATCAAAGACCCTTCTGCATTTCTTGGTGTTGTCACTATCCCTTCTAGCAATAGCAATTTGTATAGGCTTCCCTATCACCGGAAAATAGAGGAAAAATGCATTATCAGTTGCACTCCTCCATATCTGTAATTGCTATAGCTCCTCAATAACGTAGATTCCCATCTCACCCCTGAGTTTTTCAAACCAATTTTCATCCAAAACTTTGGTGAAAATATCAGGCAGTTGTTTCTCAATGGCTATTTGCTCTAGAGTAATCACTTTATCTTTAATAAGGTCTCTGATAAAATAATAATAAATGTCAATGTTTTTGGTCCTGCCGTGTTAAATAAGATTCATTGAAATATTGATAACACTCAGATTGTCACAGTATAATGTCATGACATCTTATTTGACATCATATTCCTTCAACATTTGTTTCATCCACATCAGTTGTGAACAACTACTTCTACCTACAATATACTTAGCTTCAGTAGTAGACAAAGAAACACAATTATGTTTCTTACTGAACTAGGAGATCAAATTATTTCCCAAAAAAAACATCCACCAGAAGTGATTTTTTTATCATCAACACTACCAGCCCAATCAGCATCACAATACCCTACCAGTGTAGAATCTGAACCATGAGAGTATAACATACCATAGTTACTAGTATCATTTATGTACTTAAAAGTCTTCTTCACTTGATTAATGTGACTTGTTTTTGGATTAACTTGATATCTTGCACACACACCCACAACAAATGTGATATCATGTCTGCTATCTATAAGGTACAAAAAGCTACCATTCATACTTCTGTATAAGCTTTGATCAACAACAACACCTTTTTCATCTTTAGATAGTTTCATATGAGTAGGAGCATGTGTCCTCTTATGACTTTCATTTTCCATACCAAACTTTTTTACTATGTTATTGGCATACTTACTTTGAGATATGAAGATAGAGTCATCCATCTATTTCACTTGAAGTCCAAGAAAGTATGTCCATTCACCAACAAGACTCATCCCACATTCTGATTGCAGTTGTTTGACAAAATATTCCACCATCTAGTCTAACATCCCTCCAAACACAATGTCATCAACATATATTTGAGCAATCATAAAATGACCATCAATATCCTTGATAAATAAGGTATTGTCTGTTCCTCCTTTCCTGTAGCCATTGTTGACAAGAAATTATGTCAACCTCTCATACCAAGCTCTAGGAGCATGTTCAATCCATAAAGTGATTTCTTTAGTTTAAACGCATTGTAATACGGTGAGAGAACTGACTTTTGGTTTTGCATTTTATTGCAAATGTTGTGGATAGCAAGAGTCACCTCAGACTTTTCTTTTATCTAAAAAGGAAGGGGTGAAAAGAATAGGAAAGAACTTTGAGATTTTTCTAAGATCGGGGGGTAGGTTATGAAAAGGGAAGGTATTAGCACCCTTTTAATCTGTAGTTATCTACGGGCTCTTAATCACTAGCTCACTTTTGAAATGCTTTGTGTGTGTATGTTTGAAAATATTTTGAAAAATGCCTAAGTACAACAACTTTGTAATGATTCTTGTATTAGTTAATAATGCGTACAAAGTGTTTATTTTTTAAAATATTTCAGAAAAAGTGTTTTGTGAAAAAGATGTTTGTTTTGTTTTTGTGAGCAAGCGATTAACAACTGTCTACCTACTCAGAAGTCTTTCTTGTTATTTTCCTCCTTCTTTAGATAGTGATGTCCTACCATTGGTTAGTAGAAAGCCCTGTGGTTGGATGTGTGAGGGACATGCTTATTGTCGTCGTTATGGTCATAGAAGGCAACATATAGGGACACCCTAGTAATTCTAAGGGACTGTCATCATATATTTATATGCAACATCGAGGGAAGATATCATTCTCGTATGCAACTCGAGGACATCACAAGACTATAATCTTTATGATGATTTTAATCGAGGGTCTTTGCTAAGGGTATCCCTATGTTTGAGGGACATGACCATCGTTATTTGAAGGCAACAAGTGAGATTACCCTAGAGGTGCGCGTGTGAAGAGTGATTCAATTCAGTTGTCTATCTTGTATTTAGGGTTAGCTATGATTGGTTTTAGATCTTGCCATACAATCCTAGTTACTCTACAATTATATACACATATAGAAATACATAGTATAGATGCAGAAAGTAAAGTGCGGGAAATGAAAATCCTACGCTATTACAAGGCTTCAGGGAAGGGGGGTACAAACCATAAAATTGGAGGAAAAAGAAAGTAAAACCCTAATTTAAATTATTACATACTGTAGCAGTTACATAATTGGGAAAAAACTAATGCGAAAATAATAAAGTACACGAAGCGGTAAAGTAAAGAGAAACGGGAAAATTGTTTCGTGATTGTTTGATGAAAAAGTTTTGATAATTAACCTAAAATTTAATTGATTTTTATTGATTAAAAAATTAGGAAATTAAATTAACAAAACCCTAAATTCTAGGTTGATTTTAATTTAATTAAGAAAACCTAAAAAATCAAATTAGGGTTGATTAAATAAAACCTATAATTGATTAAACCTAAAATTAAATTAAAACCTAAAATTAAATTAAAACTTAAAATTAAATTAAAACCTAATATTAAATTAAAACCTAAAATTAAATTAAGGTTTATTAAAAAAAAGGTTTTCAAAAAAGGTTTTTGGTTAAAGAATAGGAAAAAAGGATGAAAAGAGTAAGGAGAATAGAGAATTGAAACAAAATAAACCAAATGAGTAGGGGTGGGTGTTGAACCCACGCCCTCAAGACTTCCCAGCAACACAATCACCACCAGGCCAAGCGCACCTTGGTGTTAGGATCTGGCCTCAACATATTTTGTATCAAAACTTGCAAAGTACGGAATATTAGAAAACAAAGTGGCAAAAGGCTGGATCGAAGCCAGGCCCTTTGACATAAGTTACTTATCTCACACGCTTCTACCGCTGGAGCGGCTATACATCCGTTTATATAATTGAGTCAATAAATATATATTGTACGCCTAATTGTATTGACCGGAGAGGCACCGATGCCCTAGCTTCGGTCGTCTTTTCCGGTTGTCCTCTTTGATCAAACCTGCAAAATAGATACTATTAGAAAGCAAACAATACCCTACCCTCCTAAATCGAAGGCTGCGAGTCCAATGGAGGTATTATTGTGGGCTAAAACGCAAGGAATCAAGAGCTATAGTGAAAACACTTGGAATTAGTGCTAGTATGGTGGTTCATGATTTAGCATGCATGGGATCAAACCTGTTCAAATACATCTCAGAAGCATGTTAGTAACACCAATATGACTTAAAACGATACAAAAATTAAGATATGAAATTCACAAAGTTATGCAATCGAAGATGTACGATATGTGTTTTCATGCGTTTTGAACCCTTAAAATCGTTCCAACCTTACTCTGCAGGATTGTTAGGAGTGAATGGGATGGCTACTTTGTGGTGAAAGGGTTTGTAACAAGAGTTTTGAAACTCTAGGGTTCTTGAAAAAAAGTTGATATTTTGACAAGTTTGAGAGGCAAGGTTTTTTCGCGTGGTCTTGTATGAGAATTACTGAGATTATATAATAAAAAATTAGGGCAAAAGTATGTGGACTTGAACCTTGTTTAAGAAGATATGATTTTATTTTGTATTATTAACGAATAAATCAAAAATTATAAAAATAATTAAAATAAAAATAGTTTAAGGGGTGTATGAATGAGTTATGAGGTGTATAAGGAGTATAAAGCACGTTTGGACTCTTAAACCATGGCCCAATAGCCCAAAATATCAAGCTTGCTCAAATTGAACTTCATGCATTTGATCAAAATTTCCCAACTTGCAATGGTCATAACTCAGTTAATTTTCATCTTTTGAAGGTGATCTTTGGCTTTTTGGAGAGCTCAAGATGCCCTCTACAATTTATCTTTTGATCATTTTTGCATTTGGAGAATTTATCTTGGTGTAAATTGTCTTGGCAAAAAGTGTCTTTTTGTTGACTTTTGAAATGACTTGTAATATATTGGCTCATATCTCTTAAATGAAGCACTTTTTGGACTTGACCATAAAGATACTAAGTTGTAGAGAATTGAATTTCCTTCAAAATGAGCTTTGGTTGGGTAAATGTCTATGAAGCATATGAAAGTTATCCTTGGTCAAAGTTAGTTGACTTCTCATAAGGAAACCCTAATTTGGCAACTTTTGACTTTTGATGATTTGAGGGCTTTTATTGAGGAATCATGATCAACCCTTTATTAAATGATGAATTTGACTTCAAAACCTTGATGTTGACCAAAAATCTTGAAGTTTGACTGTATGTAGACCATAGTTGACTTTTTACCAAATACAGTTAATTTTCAATCATCCGAGCCATTGACTGAGAAAACTTGTGATGCAAGGCTTGAAACTTGACATAAGAATCCTTCGGGACATATGAAGAATCATGAAAACTACTTGAGACTTTGGAAACCCAATCTTCATTGAGAAATATAAAACCCTAGTTGCGGACCCATTACTTAGGAGGAGAATTTGTCTGATTAATTCTTGAGACACCTTGAGCATTTGAGAACCTTAGGAGAATGTCTTGAAGAAAATGGGAGGGAAAATTTTGGGGTACAACAGCTTCCCCTGTTCAATCTTCTTAAACTTGAAGAGTTAGATTGGCATGTGTTGTACCCCAAAAGTTTCCCTCCGATTTCCTCAACATTTCCTCATCACTAGACTCTTGGAGTTCAAGAACAAGTTAGGATTTGCTCTGCTCAAAACTCCTCCTTGCACAGTTGACCCAAATTAGGGTTTGAGTTTGCACAAAGATGTTTTGACCTAAAAGGCCCAAAGTGACTTTCATGCTTCATGTTGGACTCACAAGTTTATCCCTACCAAGTTTCAAGCCTTGATTCCAATCTTTGCCGAGTCAACTGGACAGTTGACCTAGAAATCAGTTGTATTGGGGAAAAAGTCAACTATGGTCAATTGACAGTCAAACTTCATGATTTTTGACCCACATCAACATTATGAACTCATATGGACCATTTGACCAAGTTTGAATCACAATTCCACAAGAAATTTGATCAGATCACCAAAAGGGCAAAATGGTCATTTTTAGGATTTTGACTGCACAAAGGCAATTTTTGACTGTTTGACCTGGCCAATGGAAAACCAAGCTCACATATGGACTCAAGGACTCAATGAAATTGTCTTGACATGTTCAACAAATTCAAAAGATCCCAAATGCACAAGATTGACAGATGAATTTTCCAGTCAACTGATCAAAATTTGACTGTATACTCAAAAGTCAAACTTTAACTTTTTGGTCAAAATAAAATGCCAAGATTCATTTTTCATCAAGACATGTCAAAGTATGAAACTTGTTTATCAAGAAACCAAAAATTACAAATTAGGGTTTAAAATGAAGAAATTTCATAACTTAGAAATTTTCTAAGTTATGAAATTTCCTAATTTTTTCCTAAATTTGTCCCATTTTTTCATCAAGATGTATTTGGATTAAAACAAAACTCAAAACATGAAAGTTGTAGTCCATTGCAAAATCTATAACTTTGATTCACAAAGTTTCCTCAAAAGAAGCTTGTAGCTCAAGTTATGATTTTTGGAATAGGGATGCAAAACATTCTTAACTTAGAAATTTTTTGACCTATTTTAGGCAGGATTTTTGCCCAACTTCATGGCCCCTTTTCACATGCTTCCACTTGGAATTTCAACTTTCATTACAAAGATGGATTGTAGTACACATTCCAAGCTTTCCAAATTGTCCAAGAACTTCTCAAACACCCTTGTGGTTAGGGAGAATCGAATTTGTAAAGATGGGCAAAAGTCACTTTGTTCATAAGCCAATTACATGTTCATAACTTTGCATTTTCAAACTCAGCTTGCACAAACTAGATTACAGGCCTTTTATCTCATCCACACTAAATAATTTAATGCATATCCTTTGTGTTCATGTCTTGTTTTATGTATTTAACCATTACATACAAGATTAAGCCATATTTGGAAAAAGCATTTTAGCCATTTTTGAAAAGATCAACTTTATGTCAAGTTTACAATCTAAGAAGTACAAAGCAGATCTTTTGGGCACAAGATTATGGACTAATCCTACTGATCAAGGAGAGAAAAGGCAGAATGCTTGAGGGGCCTGTGGTAGCCTATAATCAAGTTTGACAAACTTGGCTTAAAGAAGAAGAAACTTGCATTTTTGAACAACAACTCACATTCCTGCAAGAACCAACTCAAGCAAACTTTGTGAACATATTTGATACTCCATAACTGACCTAGAACACGAGCCCTTGACCCTGAATACCTCCTCATCCATCAAAGCACCTTTTTTTATGCAAAACAGAGTCCCTGTTGCAGATTGACCTCCACAGTTCATTTCCCTCGTGCGTTTTCATCCAAACCAGTTCAAACACATTCCCTACCATCCATACAAACTATCCCAAGCCTTGGAAACAGACTGTAACACCTCTAACCAAGTGTGCCATTTTCACTTTTCTCTCTTGCAGGTTGACTTCCATGGATTGATTCAGAAGGATTCAAGGCACACCAAGCATAGAGGAAGTATCCTTGGACCTCAGGCAAGCTGTACAAATCCACAAATTCCATTGAAAGTGCCTCCATTATTACACACGATTCAAGCTGAACAGGTAAAAGTTTGAACTTCTATCTCTCTATCCAAGCATATCTAGGCTTAGGTTTGTGAAGAAGTTATGTCATACTCATGGCCCTGAAGCTACCCATATCATTACTTTTCATTTATGTTGTGTGTACTGAGAGAATTTTGAAACTGAACATTTAAAAAAAGCTAGGTCAGGAATTGGGGGAGGAGAAATTCTCTCTCATTTCTGAGAGTTAGAACGACTTCTTTATATGTTTAGAATCGTGACATGATGCTCTATAACATTGATGTTGTAAGTTTTTGTTGAAAGCCAAAGAATCAAGAGATAGCAATTGGAGAAGGAAACACGCGTTTCTTTGTTTGAATGGTGCTGGAGGTTGAAGACAACTCCATTTGGGCTGGGCCTGGCTTATTTTTTCTGTTTGCACCACTATTTCCCACATACACCCCCTTGGCCCATTGTGTGTTATTTTTATCATTTTTGGTTTTTTCTTTTTGATTCTGACTTGTTATTTTTTGTTAAAATATAAAAAACATTAAAAATATTTTTTCACCCTTTTTTTGTATTTATTAGGCATTTATTTGTTTTATTTGATATATGTATGTAAATAAATATATATATACTTTTTTATTTAAACCCTAGAAAATAATACCAAATATTCTTTTTTTTTTCTTTTTTTTATTTACCTTTTTGAAAACATTTGTTTAAAATACACTTTTTTTTTGTAAATAATAAATATTTTATTTTTTGTATATATTTAGTATAGTTAATATATAATATAAATACTTATATATTTATTAGAATATTTAGGATAAAAACATAAAAATAATACATTTTTTCTTTTATTAATATTTAACCTCAAAAATCACTTTTTTACAATATACTTCCTTTTTATTTATTTTTGTGTATAATTAATAAATATTGTATTTAATACATAATAAATACTTTTTTATTTACAAAATTAGGGTTTTGCCCTAAACCATGAAAATACCCAAAAATTAATCCTTTTTATTTTTGTTTATATGTCACATAAAAAATACTTTTACATACATATAAAAATCATTTTTTGCATCTTGCATATTTATTGTATTTTATTCAATTATTGTATAATTAAAATAACTTGTATATTCAATTTGAATGTAATAGTTTAGATTTAAATTTCTTGCTAAATATCCCCCATTTGAACATTTGTACCCCCCATCCCATAAATTATGTTGTAATAATTTAGGATTTTAAATTCCTCACTTTAAAGCTTTCTAAACATGCCATGATAGACTTAGGGTTTGTATGCAAATCAAAAATAACAAATAGCTTGACCTAATTCAAAGACAACAAAGCATGAAAATAGACAACACCAATCACACTTGCACCCCTAGGGTTACTCCAATTGTTGCCTTCAATAATGGGCCATGTTGCATGTTGAGTTTCTTTGACAAAACAAAACAAATCAAATGATCATAGTCCCTCGATGACGCTTTCGAAAGTTGCCTAAAAATGATCAAGTCCCTTAAAGGAAAAATTGCCAAAGACACTTGGCACTATTGCAATCATGTTCTAAAACGATGACCCGCGCCCGTCCCGTTAACATCCTAACACAAGATTGTCCACCAAATACAATGGTGGAACAATACTGTTAAAAGGGTTAACACATAGGAAAGATCTTTGAGAAATTTAGGGTAGATAGCTCTTGGTTACTTGACCAATCTTGCAAAACAATCCTTTCCATTTTTCAAAACACACATGACAACACACTTTCAAAACAACTTTCAAAAACATTGAAAACTTTTCAAAAGATATACACCTTTGTATACATTCAAACATGGATCATTACAAAGGTTGCCACAACAATGGCCTATTTTCAAAACATTTTCAAACCCACACACAAAGCACCATTTCAAACAATTGAAAATGCAAGGCAAGTGATCTAAGCAAGTAACTAAGAGCCCATGGATAACCATGGATAGAAAGGGTGCTAATACCTTCCCTTTCTATAATCTACTCCCCGAACCCAAGAAAACATCTCAAAGGTTTTTTGCTGTGCTTTTTAATCTTTCCTTAGGATAAAATAAAAAGTCGGTGGCGACTCTTGCTAAACCGAAACATTTGTGAAAACAAACGCAAAACCCAAAGTCAGTTCTCCCACCGTATCACAGAACTGGCGACTCTGCTGGGGAAAATTTGAAAGTGGAGTAACCTTAGGGCTTAGATCACACTTTTGCATGACTAATTGTTTGCTTTGATTGCTTTACATCTTGGTTCTCTTGTTTGGGCTTGAAATCCTACACCCGGATTTGGGGAAACATTCATAGATAGCAATACGTTGTGGAAACTGTGCGGGGTATACCGACACGGTTGAAGCAATAGCTATATTAGTGCGAAATATTTGTGAGTACCGGTAACCCTTGAGTTCAATCAAGGAGAGTACGGGGCCGCTGAGTGATGTCACTAAGCACTAATGACCTAGAACCTTACTTGACCATCTTGGCCTTTTATTAGGGGTAGTGAGATGACCGACTTTGGTGCAGTCCGAAGTTGGTAGATACTCGATACTACACTCATTGAGGGTTGTTTTCTTGGAATATTTTGGTCGCTAGTTAAGTGGCTAAACCAAAACAATGAACATGGAAAACAATCCAATGATATTGAGCTCCTTAGAACCCGATTACTATTTATAAGACAGGTTTTTAAGCCAACTTCACTCAAGAGGGTACTTACCTATGAAACCTCATGCAAGCCTGAAACTAGGGTTTTGTGTGAATTGCTTGTACATGTGTTTGTGCATACATCATAAACATCATAAAGCATCATATGCATACACTAACCATTTCAAGGGTTTGGATCTTCATCTTTGTTCTTGTTTTGTAGGTCATGGAAATTCTTCGCAGGAAAACTATCCAAGTCAACCTTGTGAGAATCCCTCCTCAACTCAAGGAGCTCACATCCAGAATTCCCGAAAGCTCTCCCTTCAGTGAAAGACATGGTAGACTACTCAGCCTAGTCAGCACCAACATTGAAGAGGACATGGTAAAGGTGTTGTTCCAGTTCTTTGACCCCCTTCACCACTGTTTCACATTCCCCGACTACCAATTGCTGCCCACTTTGGAGGAATTTTCTCAACTCTTGAGAATTCCAATTCTTAATCAACTACCCTACAACGGTACGGAAAAAGAACCAAAGCCTGAAGATGTTGCTCAAGCACTAAACTTGCAACCATCTGACATCAAGGGGCATTGGGAAACTAGAAGCGGTGTCAAAGGCTTCCTGGCAAGATTCTTGTTTGAGAAGGCACAAGAGTGTTGGAATTCATTGGACCTACAAGCCTTTGAAGAAATTGTGGCACTCCTCATTTATGGGTTGGTCCTGTTCCCAAATCCTGACCAGCTTGTAGATGTCAACGCCGTCAAGATTTTCCTATCCAGGAATCCCATACCAATATTGCTTGGGGACATCCTCCACTCATTTTACACACGAACAATGAGAAAGAGGGGTGTTCTCATGTGCTGTACTCCTCTCCTTGCAAGGTGGTTTATTTCTCACCTTCCACAATCTGTTTTGAAGAATGACCAAGGCTTAAGGTGGTCACAACAGTTGATGACCCTCACTCACTCTGATGTACATTGGTGTTCTCGGTCCAGAGAAAATGTCATCATCGTCGATCATTGTGGGGAGTTCCCTAATGTTCCATTACTTGGCGTTAGAGGAGGCATTACCTACAACCCTTGTCTAGCTTTAAGAAAATTTGGATATGCAAGGAGGGATGGCCCTCACGACATGTTGATTCCTGACTTAGTTTTTGACTTCGACAACGATGCGCAAGGACTTCGCCAAAGATTCATCAGAGCTTGGAGGATGCCTAACAAGGTAGACAGCAAGACACTGGGGCACAAGAACTCTGTCCCTCTTGAGCCTTATCTCAAGTGGGTACGAACCCGAGCCCAGAGTCTAATGATGCCTTACCCTCATGTTCTATCTGTGATTAAAGAGCCCGTTAAGGAAGGAGAGGTTCCCTACACCATCCTATATCCTGACATGCCAACATCATGGGAGGAGATGCAGAAGAGTTGGATCCAACTCAAGGAGGAACGTAATACTTTTGAAGCCAGCTTCTACGCCAGTGAGAAGAAGGTTTTGGAGCTTACCCGCCGACTCCATGAGGAAGAGACCCTCAACACCTACATCGCACCAAAGAGGATGCGCAACGTCTTTTTACCTTGAGAAGTTTTTGTAATATTTGGCCCATAGGGCATTTATGTACTGACAAAATTTCTTCTTATTAATATGACGTGTGTTCTTTTTGTCTGCAACAATTTTGAATTTTCCAAATCCTTGAATGCATTGCATAAATAAGCATATCATTCATCATGTGCATAAGCAGGTCTCCACACCAGGTTTCCTTATCTTTCTGCTGTTTATTTCAGTAAGATGGATCTCAAACAGACGGTCAAGGACTTGCAGTCTCAAAACTCACAGTTTCAACATCTCCTGATGACCTTGGCAAAGGGTCAAGAGGATCTAAAAGCCTTGCTTGGGAACAAAGAGCAATTGAAAAAGAAGAAGAAAAGAGTCGGGGTGGCTACCCTGGGAAGAAGGTTTGAGGGTGAAGCCAGAAGAGTTCTTGAATTTCCCCTACTTCTGAAGAGGGAACCAGTAAAGGAAAAGGGGCTGCGGTACCTTATGAATCCGAAGCTGAAGAAGAAGAGGCTGGAGAGGACGAAGACTACTCAGAGCAACAATACCCGCCCGCCGACGATAAGTACAAGAGCTTGGAAGACAGGTTGGCATCTATGGAGCTGCAGAGAGTTCCCGGCTTAGATTTCGAAGATTTGGGATTAGTTGCTGGAATTGTGATCCCCCGAAGTTTAAAGTGCCAATTTTTGCAAGGTATGACGGGATGTCCTTCCCGAAGATGCATCTCAGATCATATGTAAGGAAGATCCAACCTTACACTGCAAACAAGAACCTATGGATCCATTTCTTCCAGGATAGCCTTTCAGGGGCTCAACTCGAATGGTTCTATCAGCTGGATGGAGCCAGTATTCGAAACTGGGAGGACTTGGCTACTGCATTTTATAAACAGTGTCACTACAATTCTGACCTCGCTCCCACGCGTACCCAACTCCAGGGTATGTCACTGGGGACGGGCGAAGGATTCAAGGAGTATGCGCAAAAGTGGAGGGACCTGGATGGAAGGGTGCAGCCACCTTTGACTGACCGTGAACTTGTTGACATGTTCCTGGGGACCCTGTCTGGTCCGTTCTTCAACCACCTGATTGGTAATTCTTCTACTGGGTTTACAGATTTGATCTTGACTGGTGAGAGAATAGAAGCTGGTATCAAGTCGGGGAAGATACAGAAAGGTGCCTCCTCGAGTACTGAAAAGAAGCCCTTCAAGAAGGAAGTCAGTGCTGTTTATGGTCCAAGGAGACAGAACAAACTGGAACGCCGCCAAACTGTCAACGCGTTGGTAATTTCAAAGCCTATTGCTGCTCCTCAGCAGTATAACCAACCAAGGGGTGAGAGACCCAAAAGGCAGTACACTCGACTCAGCATGACCCTGTCTCAGATATTGCCACAGCTACGGTGAACCAATCTGGTAACTGTCAAAGAAGCTCCGAAGGTAGTGAACACAGCTTCTCCAAAGTACAACCCCAACGCCCGTTGCGCTTATCACTCTGATAGCCCGGGGCATACTACAGACGATTGTTGGGCTCTGAGGAATAAGGTTCAGGACCTTATTGATGCTAAAGAAATACAGTTCGAGGCGCCCGAAAGGCCCAATGTTATGACTGCTCCCATGCCCCAGCATGGAGTGAATGTTGTGGAAGAAGACCCGTATGTAGCCTCTATGGATGAGATTGTTACTCTGTTGTTAACTGTCAAAAGGAACCTGTTGCTAGCCGGTTTATTTCCGAGATGTAGCAAAGGTTGCCATTTATGTGCTGTTTCACCTGCTGGTTGTCCCTTGCTGAAGTCAGGCGTCCAAAACCTGATGGATAACAAAGAGATCTTGTTCGAGAAGATTGTTGTTCTTGTTGTCCCTGCTGAAGAAGTTTCTATTGTCACTATTTTCAACAAACCTCCTAAGGCTCTCTCAAAGAAGCCTGTCAAAATCATGTCTACTCAGAAGATTGCTCCTATCATTATTACTGTTCCGGGGCCCCTCCCCTATACATCCAACAAAGCTGTCCCGTGGCACTATGGGGCAGATGTTTATATGCTCGGAGTAAAACAAGAGTTCGATACAAGTACCGGCGTCAGCAACATCACCGGGCCTGCCAAAGTTACTCGCAGTGGTAGGTTGTTCTCACCAGATATTGCACCACCAGCTATTCAGAGACCTCTTATCATCACACCTGCAAGTGTGCCTGCTCCCCTTCCTGATCAAGTTCCTGTTTCTACCCCTGTTGTCGAGTCATCTGACGCTCGGGGCAAATGGATTGCTACTGATTTGCCTGCCCTGACGGAGGCACCAAAGACAACCAATGTTGAAGCTTCCCAGCAAGAGATGGAAGAGATTCTCAAGATTATCAAGAAGAGTGATTTCAATGTAGTTGAGCAGTTGGGGCACACCCCCTCTAAAATTTCTATGCTATCACTGTTGTTGTGTTCAGAGGCCCATGCCAAGGCCCTGATTTCCTTCCTAAAGACGGCCCATGTGCCACAAGAAATGTCTGCTGATCAATTTACCGATTGTGTGGCCAACTTGACTGCCGATAATGGGTTAGGCTTCTCTGACGCCGATCTGACTGCCAAAGGAAAGAACCATAACGACGCCCTGCATGTCTCCATTGAATGCAGGGCACTACTCTTGCCCATGTGTTGGTAGACACCGGTTCTTCATTGAACGTCTTACCCAAGAAGGCCCTAGACAGGTTGGATTGTGAGGGTTTAGAGCTCAAGCCTAGTAACATTGTTGTCCGGGCCTTTGACCGTTCGAAAAGGATGGTACATGGGGAAGTTGACATTCCAATCAGGGTTGGTTCTCAAGTCTTTGATTCTACTTTCTATGTGATGGACATCCGACCATCCTATTCTTGTTTTCTGGGTCGTCCATGGATCCACAAGGCTGGAGCGGTGACCTCCACACTACATCAGAAGCTGAAGTATCCGGTCAGGGGGAAGATTGTGACAGTTCAGGGGGAGGAAGAGTATATGGTCAGCCACCTCAACTCGTTCTGGTACATAGAGATGGATGGGGAGTTCATTGAGACCCCCTTTCAACACTTTGAAGAGGTGCCTCAGACATTGGCGTCAGCAGAGACTGTGACTGTAGAGGATCCTCTGTTGAAAATGGCCTCCCTAAAGGATGCCCGGGCTGTTATTGAGAAGGGTGAGTGCGCAAACTAGGGCCGACTTCCTGATTTCACTCCAAAGACTGACAAGTTTGGTCTGGGTTTCACTGCAGAAGCTCAGAGGGCTGTTTGTAAGGCAAAGATTGGAAGACCTCCTGTGTTCATCACCAACCCGGGAGTGAATGCTATTGAAGACGACGTGGAGGAATCTGAATTCGACAGCTGGATCTACCCAACAACCGACGGTGGACCAAGAAACTGGACTGCCAAAGACTTCACACCTATTACTTTTGTCACTCAGTAATGAACTCTTTTGTTTCGAATTTGTAACAGACAATGTTTTGAAACTTTTATGGCTCGGTGTCTTACCCGGGGCACCGTGGTTTCATTTGTGAGGGCTTTTGTGTGTCATTTTCATATATCATTAATAAAAACATTGGACGTTTGTTGCATTTCAAAATCTTGCGCTCCTTTTCTTTCTTTATTATATATTGCAAAACAGCTATATTTACACACACTCACTTATACAGGTTCCAATCCACTCTGGATCTCACTGGTAACGACTCTGCTACTGCCAGTTATGACTTCGAAAATCTGATCAACTTAGCCGAAGACGAAGGTGAAGATGATTGCGAAGTGCCTGGTGAACTTGCAAGACTACTACTCCAGGAAGAGAGGGCCATTCAGCCACATGAAGAGCCGGTGGAAACGGTAAATCTGGGTACTGAGACAGACAGAAAGGAAGTCAAGATTGGTGCCAATCTAGAGCTCAGTGTGAAACAACGATTGATTCAGATGCTGCATGACTATGTGGAAATCTTTTCCTGGTCTTACGAAGACATGCCTCGGTTGGATGCCGACATTGTGGTTCATCACCTTCCTACCAAGGAAGAATTCCCTCCGGTAAAACATAAGGTCCGCCGTATGCATCCAGAAATGTCCTAGAAAATCAAAGCTGAGGTTATGAAACAATTTGATGTCAGGTTTCTAGCAGTGACTTCTTACCCTCAGTGGGTTGCTAATGTGGTTCCAGTGCCGAAGAAAGATGGGAAGGTTAGAATGTGTGTTGATTACAGGGATTTGAACAGGGCTAGCCCTAAGGATGATTTCCCTCGGCCTCATATCGACGTTCTGGTTGACAACACTGCTCAGCATAAAGTATTCTCCTTCATGGACGGTTTCTCCGGTTATAATCAGATCAAGATGGCTCCTGAAGACATGGAGAAGACCACTTTTGTTACTCAGTGGGGCACCTTTTGCTACAAGGTCATGCCTTTTGGGTTGAAAAATGCTGGGGCAACCTACCAACGTGCCATGGTTGCTTTATTTCATGACATGATCCATCACGAGATAGAAGTATACGTCGACGATATGATTGCAAGGTCCCAAACTGAGGAGGAACACCTTGACCATCTACAGAAGCTGTTTGACCGTCTGAAGTTGTACAAGCTGAGGTTGAACCCAAACAAGTGCACCTTTGGCGTGAGATCTGGAAAATTGCTAGGATTCGTTGTAAGCGACAAAGGCATTTAAGTGGACCCTGCCAAAGTGAAAGCCATACAAGAGATGCCAACTCCCAAAACAGAGAAAGAAGTCAGAGGCTTCCTAGGACGGTTGAACTACATTGCCCGATTCATCTCGCATCTAACTGCTACCTGTGAACCAATCTTCAAGCTGTTGAAGAAAGATCAAGTAGTACGTTGGAATGATGAATGCCAGGCCGCTTTCGAAAGAATCAAAGAGTATCTCCAAGAACCACCCATTCTTATGCCACCGGTTGAAGGGAGACCTCTAATCTTATACTTGACAGTACTTGACAACTCAATGGGGTGTGTGCTGGGGAAGCATGACGAGTCTGGCCGAAAAGAGCACGCTATTTATTACCTTAGCAAAAAGTTTACCGACTGTGAGACCCGATACTCACTGCTCGAGAAAACTTGCTACGCTTTGGTATGGGCTGCTCGCCGGCTGAGACAATATATGTTGACTCACACTACTCTGTTGATTTCAAAAATGGATCCAATAAAGTACATCTTCGAAAAGCCCGCTTTGTCCGGAAGAATAGCAAGATGGCAGATGATCTTGATGGAATATGACATCCAGTACACGACTCAAAAAGCAATCAAAGGAAGTGTATTGGCAGACCATTTGGCGCACCAGGCAGTAGACGATTACCAGTCGATGAACTTTGAATTTCCAGACGAGGATATCATGGTAGTGACTGATTGTGAAGTACCTGGACCGGATGAAGGACCCGAGGAAGGATCCCGATGGTCTATGCACTTTGACGGAGCCTCGAACGCTTTGGGTAATGGTATCGGCGCTGTGATCATATCCCCTAAAGACACTCATACCCCACTCACCGCCCGGCTATGTTTCAACTGCACCAACAACATGGCAGAGTATGAGGCATGTATCATGGGTCTTCAAGCTGCAATTGACTTAAGGATCAAGTTTCTGAGTGTCTTCGGAGATTTCGCTCTTGTGATCAATCAGATCAAAGGTGAGTGGGATACGAAACACCCAAATCTTATTCCTTACAAAGAGTATGTACTGACATTGATCCCCCATTTCGAAGAGATAACTTTTGAACACTTCCCAAGAGAGGAGAATCAGTTAGCAGACGCGTTGGCTATGATGTCTTCTATGTTCAAAGTCAAATGGGACAACGAGGCGCCCCAGATCATTATTTGGAAGTTGGATGAACCTGCACATTGCTGCGATCTCGAGATCGAAGAAGTAACAGAAAAACCCTGGTATCATGAAGTGAAGAGGTACCTTGAAGCTCAAGAATACCCCGAAGGCGCATCTGTTAATGACAAGAAGTTCCTGAGAAGGTTTGCAGCAAAGTTCTTCCTCAGCAATGGCATTCTCTACAAGCGAAACCATGATTCAACCTTACTGCATTGTGTGGATAAGACTGAAGCAGAAAGGATCATGGCAGAGCTACATGAAGGCACCTTCGGAACACATTCCAGTGGACATACCATGGCAAAGAAAATCCTTCGGGCAGGATATTTCTGGTCCACAATGGAAGCCGACTGTTATCAGCATTCTCGAACTTGTCATAAATGCCAGATCTATGCTGATAAGGTGCACATTTCTCCGGTTCCTCTGAACGTCTTGACAACACCTTGGCCTTTTGCAATGTGGGGCATTGATATGATCGGCGAAATCAGACCTACGACATCCAACGGGCATCGCTTCATCTTAGTAGCGATTGATTACTTCACAAAGTGGGTTGAAGCAGCTTCTTATGCTACGGTAACCAAGAACGTCGTGGCACGGTTCATTCGGCACAACCTGATCTGTCGATACGGTGTACCTGAGAGGATCATTACGGATAATGGTACCAATCTTAACAACAAGATGATCACTGAGCTCTGCGAGCAATTCAAGATACAGCACCACAATTCTTCTCCCTATCGACCGAAGATGAATGGGGCTGTAGAAGCAGCAAATAAGAACATCAAGAAGATTGTGCAGAAGATGACAGTGACCTATAAAGATTGGCACGAAATGTTACCGTTTGCTCTTCATGGGTACCGTACCTCAGCACGGACGTCAACAGGGGCAACTCCCTTTTCCTTAGTCTATGGCATGGAGGCAGTCTTGCCTATTGAAGTCGAGATACCCTCTATCCGGATAATGAAGGATGCAGGTTTGAGCGAAGATGACTGGATCCAGACTCGGCTTGATCAATTAAACCTAATTGACAAAAAGAGACTCACTGCTATTTGTCATGGTCAGACGTACCAAAAACGCATGATCAGGGCATTTAACAAGAAGGTCAGACAACAAGAGTATCAAGCCGGAGACCTGGTAATCAAGCGCATCATTCTTCCTCAAAGTGATCCCAGGGGAAAATGGACTCCTACGTACGAAGGGCCATTTGTGGTTAAACATATCTTCTCAGGAGGAGCTATGATCCTAACCACCATGGATGGTGACGACCTTCCTCACCCCGCCAATGCAGACATAGTAAAAAGATACTACGCATGAATTAAAGACCTGCTAGGTTGACACACCTAGGAAAAAATAAGGGCTTCCCGGTGAACCAAAAGGGTTCGGCCAAAAATAAGGGATGAAATGAAAAATCTGTACACTCGGCAAGTCGAAAACCTGAAAAGGCGGCTTGGGCAAAAATGGGTATCCCGGTGGACTGAAAACCCAAAAGGGCGGTCCAGACAAAAGTTAGGGATAAAGCGTAATACTATGTCTCATTGGATCACCTTGCATCCAGAATTCGACATCAACTATCGGGCTCAGACGTCACCAATCAATCAGCTTCATCTTCAACTAAGCAGCAAAATGATGAGACACTTGAAGACATAAAGGCGATAGCAGAGTTGGAACCCAGTGGGATTATTTTTCACATAGCTGTTTTGTTTCCTTTTCAAAATTGTATAAACTCTATGTTGTTCGGCGGCGTTCTCTTACTAGGACGCCAGCCTCTTGAACATAAAACGCCTATTTACAGGCAAATTTCAAAATCAATACAAATTCGCTTTTCGGACAAATTACCCATCGTTTTTCCTTTTTCTGTTTTGTTTTGCAAAGAACGTCCAATGTTCATTTTTGATATATGCATTTGACATTAATTGCTAATCATGAATATTTGCATGCGAAACAAAGGACTAATTACAGATGACATCAGAAACAGGGGCAATAAAGAATTGTCTAAGCGATCTAGTTGCTCTGTCCACCAAGGTACCAAAGTAGGTTCGGCTGAAGAACGTAACCAGGATACTTTCACTCCCCGTTGAATAAGACAAGATTCAGCAATACTCTCCCCAGGCAGAGTTGGTCCCCCATCAGCTCTGAAAAGGCACAGTATCTCCAGCAAGTCAGCGATACTCTCCCCAAGCCGAGTTAGTCTACTGTCAGCCTTAAGGAAGTTGGGTATCCCCAGAAGATCTCAACATTCCCCAGCAGAGTATAGACATTCCTCAGCAAGCATCCCCGGCAGTCTTAATATAAGATTGTTCCCCGGCGAAATACCAGACACCCCAGTGGAGCCATTCCCCCAATACAATCCAAAAGTTTCCCCAGTAGATTCTGGAAGCTTATTCCCAGTAGATTCTGGAAGCTTATCACCTGCAGAGCACATACGTCTCTCCCCGGCTTCATTCAAAGGTTATTTCCCACCAGAGCTTATAACTGGGTTATCCTTAGCTAATTACCACGGAAAGATCGTCCTCGGCGAAGTTCTTCCTATTCCCCAGCGAAGTTCATCAAATTCCCCAACATAACTTATCAGTGGAATCCCCAGCGGAGCTCTCATCAAAACCTCAGCGAAGTATCTCTTCCCACAGAGTAATTCCTCGCAGAGTAATCTCTCCAACAAGTTTATTCCCCAACGGAGTCATCTTCTCCTACCAGTTTATTCTTGCAACCATCATCCCCAGCGGAAGCGAAGAACTCCACTCTTAAACATCATCCCAGGATTCCACAAACTCCCGGAAGTCGTCAAGGATTTATTTTCCTAGACAAAAATACTTTCATCACATTATCATACACCATGACGCATGCATATACGCATCATATCACACAATCTCATTTATTCTTGAAAACATCATGACCTCATGCATTTCATACATCATGACATTGCATACAACTGATGTCTTGCCTTTACAGGAAAAAGGACAATCCAAAGATGATTACTATCAACTGTCACATTTCCAGATTCGATACCTGTATCCAGCCAGGGCATATCTGTAGACGACAATTTCCAGATTCGATACCTGTATCCAGCCAGGGCATATCTGTAGACGATAATTTCCAGATTCGATACCTGTATCCAGCCAGGGCATATCTGTAGACGACAAATTCCAGATTCGATACCTGTATCTAGCCAGGGCATATCTGTAGACGACCAATTCCAGATTCGATTCCTGTATCCAGCCAGGGCATATCTGTGAGTATTTGATTGTGGATTCGATACCTGTATCCAGCCAGGGCACGTCTGTAAGCAACCTTTTGGAGTTCCGGATTCGATTCCTGTATCTAGCCAAGGAATATCTGTGAGCATTTGATTGTAGATTTGATACCTGTATCTATCCAGGGCATATCTGCATGAAGAGACTGAAGATCAACACCTGTAGCAAGCCAGGAAACCCTTTTTCTTTCTCAAAGTACGCAAGTTCTCACTAAGGAATCTCTTACGCGATGGACACCCCCGATGGCATCTATAAGCCCATCTCCACAACTATCCAACACACTTCCAAATGGCATCTATAAGCCCATTCCCGACATCACATTGTTGATACTCCACTATGCGAGTGCAAATTTCTGGGCACTTTAGTGTTCAATCATCTTCCACCTTCGGATCACGAAAGGCACGCAAGCCAATCTACATCCTCAGGTCTAAGAAGATTGAACAGGGGAAACTGTTGTACCCCAAAATGTGCCCTCCCATTTCCTCAACATTTCCTCATCACTAGACTCTTGGAGTTCAAGAACAAGTTAGGATTTGCTCTGCTCAAAACTCCTCCTTGCACAGTTGACCCAAATTAGGGTTTGAGTTTGCACAAAGATGTTTTGACCTAAAAGGACCAAAGTGACTTTCATGCTTCATGTTGGACTCACAAGTTTATCCCTACCAAGTTTCAAGCCTTGATTCCAATCTTTGCCCAGTCAACTGGACAGTTGACCTAGAAATCAACTGTATTGGGGAAAAAGTCAACTATGGTCAATTGACAGTCAAACTTCATGATTTTTGACCCACATCAAAATTATGAGCTCATATGGACCATTTGACCAAGTTTGGATCACAATTCCACAAGAAATTTAATCAGATCACCAAAAGGGCAAAATGGTCATTTTTAGGGTTTTGACTGCACAAAGGCAATTTTTGACTGTTTGACCTGGCCAATGGCAAACCAAGCTCACATATGGACTCAAGGACTCAATGACATTGTCTTGACATGTTCAACAAATTCAAAAGATCCCAAATGCACAAGATTGACAGATGAATTTTCCAGTCAACTGATCAAAATTTGACTGTATACTGAAAAGTCAAACTTTAACTTTTTGGTCAAAATCAAATGCCAAGATTCATTTTTCATCAAGACATGTCAAAGGATGAAACTTGTTCATCAAGAAACCAAAAATTACAAATTAGGGTTTAAAATGAAGAAATTTCATAACTTAGAAATTTTCTAAGTTATGAAATTTCCTAATTTTTTCCTAACTTTGTCCCATTTTTTCATCAAGATGTATTTGGATTAAAACAAAACTCAAAACATGAAAGTTGTAGTCCATTGCAAAATCTACAACTTTGATTCATAAATTTTCCTCAAAAGAAGCTTGTAGCTCAAGTTATGATTTTTGGAATAGGGGTGCAAAACATTCTTAACTTAGAAATTTTTTGACCTATTTTAGGCAGGATTTTTGCCCAAATTCATGGCCACTTTTCACATGCTTCCACTTGGAATTTCAACTTGCATTACAAATATGGATTGTAGTACACATTCCAAGCTTTCCAAATTGTCCAAGAACTTCTCAAACACCCTTGTGGTTAGGGAGAATCGAATTTGTAAAGATGGGCAAAAGTCACTTTGTTCATAAGCCAATTACATGTTCATAACTTTGCATTTTCAAACTCAGCTTGCACAAACTAGATTACAGGCCTTTTATCTCATCCACACTCAATAATTTAATTCATATCCTTTGTGTTCATGTCTTGTTTTATGTATTTAACCATTACATACAAGATTAAGCCATATTTGGAAAAAGCATTTTAGCCATTTTTGAAAAGATCAACTTTATGTCAAGTTTACAATCTAAGAAGTACAAAGCAGATCTTTTGGGCACAAGATTATGGACTAATCCCACTGATCAAGGAGAGAAAAGGCAGCATGCTTGAGGGGCCTGTGGTAGCCTATAATCAAGTTTGACAAACTTGGCTTAAAGAAGAAGAAACTTGCATTTTTGAACAACAACTCACATTCCCGCAAGAACCAACTCAAGCAAACTTTATGAACACATTTGATACTCCATAACTGACCTAGAACACGAGCCCTTGACCCTGAATACCTCCTCATCCATCAAAGCACCTTTTTTTCTGCAAAACAGAGTCCCTGTTGCAGATTGACCTCCACAGTTCATTTCCCTCGTGCGTTTTCATCCAAACCAGTTCAAACACATTCCCTACCATCCATACAAACTATCCCAAGCCTTGGAAACAGACTGTAACACCTCTAACCAAGTGTGCCATTATCACTTTTCTCTCTTGCAGGTTGACTTCCATGGATTGATTCAGAAGGATTCAAGGCACACCAAGCATATAGGAAGTATCCTTGGACCTCAGGCAAGCTGTACAAATCCACAAATTCCATTGAAAGTGCCTCCATTGTTGCACACGATTCAAGCTGAACAGGTAAAAGTTTGAACTTTTATCTCTCTATCCAAGCATATCTAGGCTTAGGTTTGTGAAGAAGTTATGTCCTACTCATGGCCCTGAAGCTACCCATATCATTACTTTTCATTTATGTTGTGTGTACTGAGAGAATTTTGAAACTGAACATTTGAAAAAAGCTAGGTCAGGAATTGGGGGAGGAGAAATTCTCTCTCATTTCTGAGAGTTAGAACGACTTCTTTATATGTTTAGAATCGTGACATGATGCTCTATAACATTGATGTTGTAAGTTTTTGTTGAAAGTCAAAGAATCAAGAGATAGCAGTTGGAGAAGGAAACACGCGTTTCTTTGTTTGAATGGTGCTGGAGGTTGAAGACAACTCCATTTGGGCTGGGCCTGGCTTATTTTTTCTGTTTGCACCACTATTTCCCACACACACCCCCTTGGCCCATTGTGTGTTATTTTTATCATTTTTGGTTTTTTCTTTTTGATTCTGACTTGTTATTTTTTGTTAAAATATAAAAAACATTAAAAATATTTTTTCACCCTTTTTTTGTATTTATTAGGCATTTATTTGTTTTATTTGATATATGTATGTAAATATATATATATATATATATATATATATATATATATATATATATATATATATATATATATATATATATATATATATATATATATATATATATATATATATATATATATATATATATATATATATATATATATATATATATATATATATATATATATATATATATATATATATATATATATATATATATATATATATATATATATACTTTTTTATTTAAACCCTAGAAAATAATACCAAATATTCTTTTTTTTTTCTTATTTTTTATTTACCTTTTTGAAAACATTTGTTTAAAATACACTTTTTTTTGTAAACAATAAATATTTTATTTTTTGTATATATTTAGTATAGTTAATATATAATATAAATACTTATATATTTATTAGAATATTTAGGATAAAAACATAAAAATAATACATTTTTTCTTTTATTAATATTTAACCTCAAAAATCACTTTTTTACAATATACTTCCTTTTTATTTATTTTTGTGTATAATTAATAAATATTGTATTTAATACATAATAAATACTTTTTTATTTACAAAATTAGGATTTTGCCCTAAACCATGAAAATACCCAAAAATTAATCCTTTTTATTTTTGTTTATATGTCACATGAAAAATACTTTTACATACATATAAAAATAATTTTTTGCATCTTGCATATTTATTGTATTTTATTCAATTATTGTATAATTAAAATAACTTGTATATTCAATTTGGATGTAATAGTTTAGATTTAAATTTCTTGCTAAATATCCCCCATTTGAACATTTGTACCCCCCCATCCCATAAATTATGTTGTAATAATTTAGGATTTTAAATTCCGCACTTTAAAGCTTTCTAAACATGCCATGATAGACTTAGGGTTTGTATGCAAATCAAAAATAACAAATAGCTTGACCTAATTCAAAGACAACAAAGCATGAAAATGGACAACACCAATCACACTTGCACCCCTAGGGTTACTCCACTTGTTGCCTTCAATAATGGGCCATGTTGCATGTTGAGTTTCTTTGGCAAAACAAAACAAATCAAATGATCATAGTCCCTCGATGACGCTTTCGAAAGTTGCCTAAAAATGATCAAGTCCCTTAAAGGAAAAATTGCCAAAGACACTTGGCACTATTGCAATCATGGTCTAAAACGATGACCCGCGGCTGTCCCGTTAACATCCTAACACAAGATTGTCCACCAAATACAATGGTGGAACAATACTGTTAAAAGGGTTAACACATAGGAAAGATCTTTGAGAAATTTAGGGTAGATAGCTCTTGGTTACTTGACCAATCTTGCAAAACAATCCTTGCCATTTTTCAAAACACACATGACAACACACTTTCAAAACAACTTTCAAAAACATTGAAAACTTTTCAAAAGATATACACCTTTGTATACATTCAAACATGGATCATTACAAAGGTTGCCACAACAATGGCCTCTTTTCAAAACATTTTCAAACCCACACACAAAGCACCGTTTCAAACAATTGAAAATGCAAGGCAAGTGATCTAAGCAAGTAACTAAGAGCCCATGGATAACCATGGATAGAAAGGGTGCTAATACCTTCCCTTTCTATAATCCACTCCCCGAACCCAAGAAAACATCTCAAAGGTTTTTTGCTGTGCTTTTTAACCTTTCCTTAGGATAAAATAAAAAGTCGGTGGCGACTCTTGCTAAACCGAAACATTTGCGAAAACAAATGTAAAACCCAAAGTCAGTTCTCCCACCGTATCACAGCATGTCCGCCATTCGTGACCTGAAGGTGGAAGATGATTGAACACTTAAGTGCCCAAAAATTTTCACTCACATGTGCAGGAGGTAACACTGTTGGTTGATAATATTGCTTGAATGGGCTTAAAGATTCCATTCAGAAAGGTGAAGGAGAGTCGTCGGAGATGGGCTTATAGATGCCATCCAGAGTAACTGTTGATAGAAGTATCAAAATGAGTCTACATTTGACTGTATCTAAGGAATGCTTTTCAGAATGAATCTATCCGATCCTGTGTGAAGGAAATGCTTTTCAGAATGAATTTCTGAAGGAAATGATTTTTAGAATAAATCTTCTGAAGGAAAGTGTCCATCATGTAGATAGTCGTCCCGTCCTGTTTTGAGAATTGATCTATAATCTGTGTTTGTTGGTAAACCTGTCCTGTTTCGGGAGTTCATACCACCTGGTGATAAAGAAAGTTGCCCCGTCCTGTTTCGGGAATTGATCTTTATCTGACCGTAAAGATAGAAAGATAGTTTCTGCGTCCTGTTTCAGGAGTTAATCTTTGCTCAGTTGTATAGATAGTTTCCCCGTCCTGGTTCAGGAGTTAATCTTCAACCTGTTCATGTAGATAGTCGCCCCGTCCTATTTCAGGAATTAATCTACAATTTGTTTCCAGAGATAGTTGCTCTATCTTGTTTCAGGAATTAATCTATGTCTGTTCATACAGATGGTTTCCCTGTCTTGTTTCAGGAATTAATCTGCGACCTAATTGAAAGTTGTTGATGATATTCATCTGTTTTGTAGACTTTACCTGAAAACATAAAGAGTTAGTTGTATGCAATGTCATGACGTATGAAATGCATTGCGTAATGATGTTCTCAAAGTAAATGAGAGTGTGCTATATGCGTTTCGTATGCATATGCTATGATATTTGTAAATGATGTATGAATGTGAAATGCCATTGAAGCGTATTGGTAGCTTTGTATAACATCTTTGACTGGGGAAAATAAATCCCTGACTATTATTGGGGGTGAAGAATATATATAATCTTCAATCTTGCCTAGAATGTTTCCGGTGGGGTTTCCTGCTTTTCTGTTTGAGGAAACTCTGCTGGGGAATTTAATTTCTATTTGGGGAGAAGAGTTCAAGAACATTGATCCTTCATCGCTCTACTGGGGAATTTAATTCTTATATACCCTGACTAGGGATAATAAAGATGGATAATCTTATGAGGTGTTGTCCAACCGAGTTTCTGATATAGATGCCGACTCGTCTGGGGAGGATAAGGTTTAACGATATCTGGTCCAATTTTGGATTTCATAGCAACTCTCTGGGGATAGCATCCTGGACTGCCCTTTGTTGGAGAAAGGAATTTTGCCGGTGATTTGTAGTAGTCAGAGAAATAGACCCAAGCCGGGGAGATTGAATTCCACTGGGGAAATAAACCTTGTTGGGGAAATAAACCTTGTTGGGGAAATAAACCCTGCTGGAGAAATAAACCCTGCTGGAGAAATACTTTGCTGAGGAGATACTCTGCTTATGAATATGAACCTTGCCGGAGGAAGAGAATTATGCAGGGGATTTTAAAGTGTTGGAGAAATAAACTCAGTTGGGGAAGAGAATTCCCATGAACTGTGATGATGACATAATATCTAATGAGGATTGGGACTCCGTAAGTTGGCGACACTGCTGGGGAAAAGATCACACTTCTTAATCCGCTAGGGGGTCTGCTGGTGAGTATGATTAGGTTAATTCAGTCATGTGGGGAATGTATCTTGGTTGAAGATGAGTCGGTGAAGATGACTCTGTGGGGACAATCCCATGGAAATTGCTCTGTGGGAATTCGTGGATTACTTGATCGTTATCTCGTCTCCTAGAGTCTTGAGTAACTTCCTATTCCTATTTTCATGCATATATTTGTTAACAGTAATCATACTCATATGCATATGTTCATTCAATTTAGTCATTAGACGTTTTCGCAAAAAAACAGAAAAAGTAAAACAAAATTTGGATTTGAAAATGTATTTGTATTAATAATTTGCCTATAAACAGGCAATTTTTGTACAAAGTGACGGAAATCCTAGTAAGAGGAAATCATCGTGAAAATGAAGAAAAGATTAAAAAGTGGAAACAAAACATATAGTTATGTGTAAATAATCTTGTCGAGTTTCACCTCTGCTATTGCTCCTATGTCTTCGAGCATCTCATCCCTTGCTATCGAAAGAAGTTAACTGAATTGATCTGCACCATTCGAACTTGACGTCGGTAACAAAGCTCGTTGTAAGTGATCCATTAGGACATAGTCGTACGCTTTAATCCCTAATTTTTACCTGGACCGCCCTTTCGGATTTTCAGTCCACCGGGATACCCTTTTTTACCCAAGCCGCCTTTTCAGGTTTTCGACTTGCCGGATGTATAATCTTTATATTTTTATCCCTAATTTTTTGCCCGGACCTTTTTGGTTCATCGGGATGCCCTTATTTTTTCCTAGGCCAGTCAATCTAGCAGGTTGTTTTCATGCGTAGTATCTTTTGACTATATCCGCATTCACAGGGTATGGAAAATCTTCACCGTCCATGGTGGTAAGCATCATAGCACCGCCCAAAAATATCTTCTTGATCACAAATGGCCCTTCATAGGTGGGAGCCCATTTTCCCATGGGATCATCTTACGGTAGGATGATGCGCTTTATTACCAAGTCACCAGCCTGATATACCCGATGCTTGATTTTCTTATTGAAGGCTTTGATCATACACTTCTGATACATCTGACCGTGACAGACAACTGCAAGCCTTTTCTTGTCAATCAAATTCAGATGGTCCAGCCTAGTCTGAATCCGTTCGTCTTCGTCTAAATCTGCATCCTTCATGATTCTTAGAGAAGGAATCTGAACCTCGACAGGTAGGAGAGCTTCCATACCGTACACTAGAGAGAATGGGGTTGCCCCGGTTGAGGTCCAAGCTGAAGTGCGATAGCCATGAAGAGAAAATGGTAACATCTCGTGCCAATCTTTATATGTCACTGACATCTTCTGTATAATCTTCTTAATGTTCTTATTGGCGGCTTCCACTGTGCCATTTATCTTTGGTCGATACGGGGAAGAGTTGTGATGCTTGATCTTGAACTGCATGCATATTTCCGTGATCATAGTATTATTGAGATTGGTACCATTATCCGTGATAATTCTCTCGGGGATGCCATATCGACAGATAAGGTTATGCTTAATGAATCGAGCCACACCATTCTTGGTAACAGAGGCTAATGAGGATTCTTCAACCCACTTCGTGAAGTAATCGATAGCGACGAGGATGAAATGATGCCCGTTAAAAGCAGTAGGCTAAATTTCTCCAATCATACATGCCCCACATTGCGAATGTCCAAGGGGCAGTTAAGACATTCATAGGAACCAGAGGCACATGTACTTTATCAGCATAGATCTGGCACTTGTAACAAGTTCTCGGGTGGTGATGACAGTCAGTTTCCATAGTCGACCAATAATAACTCACTCTCAGGATCTTCTTAGCCATAATATGCCCACTGGAATGAGTACCAAAGATACTTTCATGCATATCTTCCATAATATTCTCCACTTCTTTCTTGTCCATACAACGAAGTAGAGTCGAATAATGGTTGCGCTTATACATAGTTTCGTTGCTTAGGAAAAATTTAGCATAGAACCTCCTTAAGAATTTCTTGTCATTGATAGATGCCCCCTCGGGGTACTCTTGAGCCTTGAGGTACCTTTTCACTTCATGAAACCAAGGCTTCTCTTCTACTCCTTCAGTGCCAACTTCATAGCAGTGTGCCGGTTTGTCTATCCTTTTAATGGTAATTCTGGGAGCCTCGTTATCCCATCTGACCTTGAACATAGATGACATTGTAGCCAATGCATCTGCCAACTGGTTCTCTTCTCTTGGGATGTGCTCAAAAGTGATCTCCTTGAAATATGGAATTAAGGTCAACACATGTTCTCTGTATGGAATGAGATTCAAATGTTTCGCATCCCATTCTCCCTTAGTCTGACTAATTACCAAGGCTGAGTCCCCATACACTTTCAAGAACTTGATTCTCAGGTCAATAGCAGCTTTAATACCCATGATGCACGCTTCATATTCTACCATATTGCTGGTACAGTCAAAGCAAAGTCTGGCAGTAAAGGGCGTATGACAACCCTGAGAAGAGATAATTACAACACCAATTCCGTTGCCAAGTGCGTTAGAAGCTCCGTCGAAAACCATAGTCCACCGGGATCCTGGATCAGGTACTTCATACGGTCCAGGTTCTTCACAATCTATAACTAGAATAATGTTCTCGTTCGGGAACTCAAAATTCATAGATTGATAGTCGTCTACGGCTTGATGAGCCAGATGATCTTCCAGTACACTTTCTTTGATTGTTTTCTGAGTGGTGTACTTAATGTCGTATTCTGTTAAGACCATTTGCCATTGGGCTATTCTTCTGGAGAGAGCTGACTTCTCAAATATGTATTTGATAGGATCCATTTTGGACATCAATAGAGTAGTATGAGTCAACATATAATGTCTCAGTCAGCGAGCAACCCATGCCAAAGCACAATAAGTTTTCTCGAGCAGTGAATATCTTGTTTCATAGTCGGTAAACATTTTGCTAAGGTAGTATATTGCATGCTCTTTTCGACTAGACTCGTCATGCTGGCCCAATACACACCCCATCAAATTATCTAGCACTGTTAGGTACATGACTAGAGGTCTTCCTTCAACCGGTGGCATCAGAATTGAAGGTTCTTATAGGCACTCCTTGGTCTTGTCAAAAGAGATATGGAAATCATCATTCCACTTTACTACTTGATCTTTCTTCAGCAACTTGAAGATAGGCTCACAAGTAGCAGTTAAATGAGAAATGAATCGGGCAATGTAATTCAGTCGATCCAAGAAACCTCTGACTTCCTTCTCAGTACGAGGAGCATGCATTTCTTGAATAGCTTTAACTTTGGAGGGATAAACTTCAATACCTTTATCTTTGTTGATAAAACCTAGGAGTTTACCGAATCTCATCCCAAAGGTGCACTTGTTCAGATTCAACCTCAACTTGTACTTCTTCAGTCTCTCAAACAACTTATGTAGATGGTCAAGATGTTCCTCTTAGTATGAGATTTGGCTATCATATCATCGATGTAAACCTCTATCTCGTGATGAATCATGTAATGGAATAAAGCTACCATGGCATGCTGATAAGTTACGCTGACATTCTTCAACCCAAAAGATATAACTTTGTAGTAGAAAGTGCCCCACTGTGTGACGAAGGTAGTTTTCTTCATGTATTCAGGCACCCTTTTGATCTGATTATACCGAGAGAAACCATCCATGAAGGAGAAAACCTTGTGTTGAGCGGTGTTGTCGACCAGAACATCAATATGTGGAAGCGGGAAGCCATCTTTGAGGCTCGCCCTATTCAGATCCATGTAGTCTACACACATGCGTACCTTGCCTTATTTCTTAGGTACCAGAACCACATTTGCAACCCATTGAGGATATGATGTAACAACCAAGAAACCCACATTGAATTGCTTCATAACCTCGGCCTCAATATTTTCTGACATCTCGGGATGCATGCGATGAACCTTCTGCTTTATGAGAGAACAACCCTCTTTCATCAGCAGATGGTGAACCACAATATCAGTATCGATCCCTGACATGTCTTGTATGACCAAGCAAAGATCTCAACATATTCATGCAACATTTGAATCAACCTGTTCTTGACACTGCCCTCTAAGTTAGCGCCTATCTTAACCTCTTTCATGTCTGTCTTAGAACCCAAGTTTACCACTTCGACCGACTCTTCATGCGGTTGGATAGTCTTTTCTTCTTGCACTAACAGTCTGGCAAGTTCTCCAAGTATTTCACAATCTTCCTCACCTTCATCCTCAGCTTGGTAGATCGGATTTTCAAAGTCATAAGTGGCAATAGCAGAATCGTTATCAATATGATCCAGAGTGGATGTGGATCTGCAATGTAGTGCACGGGTGTGTGTTAAAACACATAGATATTTGAAAGTGCAATAAAGTAAAAGAAAGACAGAGAGTACAACATTTGATTGCAAAACATCCAATGCTTTAATAAATGAAAATATGCTTATGAAATGACAACCCTTAACTAATGGACCATTGTGCCCCGGGCAAGACACATGGTTTAAAGTCAATGTTTAAAAATTACATAACCGAAACTTCAAAAGCAAGAAAATAGAAAATGGAATTTACTCATGTCTGAAGGAGATTGAGATAACATCTTCAGTCTTCCAATTGCAGAGCCCGTTGTCGATAGTAGGAAAGATCCCGCTGTCGAAGTCACTATCAACATCTTCCATAGTAGAAACAATATCAATAGCATTTATACCCTTGTCGTGCTTAGGCATAGGGCAGTAATTACATTTGGGGTCTCCGGAGGATCGAACTCGATCTCTTTGTTGTCAATCATATCTTGAATTTTGTTTTTCAGGGCTCAAAAATTGTTGGTGTCATGCCCAGGACTGTTGGAATAGTAAGCATACTTCACATTTAGATTGTAGCAAGGAGAAGAGGTGTTGGGATTCTGAAAAGGATCCCTCAATGTTATCAACCCCGCTTTTAGTAAGTGCTGCAATGCTCGAGGCAATGGCATACTAATCTTGGTAAACACACTCCTCAGAGCGTCTGACCTATGTTGATTGTCCTGTTGTTGTTGTTGAACAGGTGCAGGATTAGAAATTAATACCGCTCCCACATACTGATTGTGGTCATTTTTACCACGGCCCTTTTGGCCATAAAAACATTTGTCTCCTTCTTATTACTGAATGTCCTCTTCACAATACTTGAAGATGCAGCCACCAGAATCTTTCCGCTCTTGATACCACCTTCGACATGTTCCCTAGTCAGAATTAGCTCAGTAAAACCAAATGAGGAGCTTCCAATCAGATAATTAAAGAATGGACCTGTCAGAGTGCCCATGAACATATCAACTAGCTCCCGGTCAGACAAGGGAGGTTGCACCCTTCCATCCAGATCTCTCCACTTTTGGGCGTACTCTTTGAACTCTTCATTCGAGCCCATAGTCATGTTTTGTAATTGCATACGAGTTGGTGCATGGTCAACATTATATTGATACTGCTTGTAAAAAGAAATGACCAAGTCTTCCCAAGTACGAATGTTGGTTGCTTCCAGTTGATAGAACCACTTGAGTTGTGTACCAAAAAAACTTTCCTAAAATAAGTGAACCCATAACTTTCTGTCAGCAGTATGGGGTTGGATCTTCCGAACATAAGATCTCAAATGAAGTTTCGGATAAGACACACCATCATATTTAGAAAAAGCGGGGACCTTGAACTTGTGAGGGATAACCACACCCAGAATAAGACCAAACTCTTCAAAATCCAATCCAAGCAATTTCTGGATTTCCATGGCCTTGAGATGATCTTCCAACTGTTTGTACCTGTCATCCGCATGAGGATATTGTTCATCAGAGTAGTCTTCCTCCTCAAGAATTTTCCCAAAACCATGGTTGCTTCCACCTTCAGCCCTAACACTTCTACCATCTTCCTCTTGATTGTCGTCTTCATCGGAGGAGATATCAACAGTTTGGAACTGTTTAATGAGACCTTTGAATCTTCTTCCCATGTTGAGGGTAACTGACTTTATAGTCTTCTTCTTTTTGGAAATGAGCGCCATCATATCTTTCTGACCCTGAGCTAAATTTAAGAGCGTCTCCTAGAATTGGACATGCTGAGCTTGGAGTTCCTTGACAGTTTGTTCTAGAGCCATCTTTTACTAAAATAAACAGAAAGAAGATGAGAAAACATGTATGGGAAAACTTGTTATGTAATGATGCATGATATATAGATGCAATGTTTTCAAGGATCCCGCGGGGTAAACAAAAGTGAAACGTTAGAAATTGAGTCTGACTACAAATTTGATTGAAGAACTTCGGGTCGTTGAATGTCCTTCTATAAGAATCAAACTCACCATGTCGAGTGGGTCCTAGCCTTTGACTCAAGATAGCGTACTTCGGTCTTTGACGACATTGGTTAAAGGAAAATAAATCCCCTTACCCTTTGCTAAACGCCTGTTTATGATAACCTGCATCACAAGCCCTTGAGATCCTTGAAATGGTCAGTGAAAATGATATGGAATGATGTCATGATGTTATGATGTCATGTTCGAACATATAATCAAACACAAGCAAAGCACACAAGGCCTTAGATTCAGGCTTGCATGGATTTTGTAGGTAAGTACCCTCTTGAGTTTAGTCGGCTCAACCTGTCCTAAGAAAAGCAACCGGGTTCTAGGAGTCTCATATCACCGACCTTTCTTCCAGGCATTGTTTCAAAATAACATCTGATTTGCGACCGAAATATCCCGAGAGTATGATCTCAATGAATGTAGCATCGAGTATCAACCAACTCCAGTCTGCACCAAAGCTGGCCATCTCACTACCTTCTAATGGCTAAGTTGGGTCAATTAAGGTTCTAAGGTCAATTAGTGCTTATGACACCACGCTGCAACCCAACATTCTCCCCGATTGACTCAAGGGACACCAACACAAACCAATGTGTCGCACTAACGTAGCCATCGCTCCAACCATATCGGTCTACACTATATAATTTCCATGATCTATAGATACTTACCTAAAATGCCCCCAGATTCGGGTATAGGATCTTTGCAAGAAACCCAAGCAAAACCCAGAAATGTAAAGCAATTAAATCAAACAAGTAAAGCATTTTAAATGTGATCTAACTTTAAGGTAACCCCACTTTTTAGTGTCTCCCCAGCATAGTCGCCAATTTTGTAATATGGTGGGAGAACTAACTTTTGGTTTTTCTTTTTATCGCAAATGTTGCGGATAGCTAGAGTCGCCACCAACTTTTCTTTTATCTAAAAAGGAATGGTTGAAAAGAACAGGAAATACCTTTGAGATTTTTCTGAGTTCGAGGGGTAGTTTATGAAAAGGGAAGGTATTTGTACCCTTTTCATCCGTAGTTATCTATGGGCTCTTAATCACTAGCTCACTTTTGAAATGCTTTGTGTTTGTATGTTTGAAAAATGCCTAAGTACGAAAACTTTGTAATGATTCTTGTATTAGTTAAGAATGCGTATAAAGTGTTTGTTTTTTGAAAAAATATCAGAAAAAATGTTTTATGAAAAAGATGTTTGTTTTGTTTTTGTGACGAAGCGATTAATATATGTCTACCTACTCAGAAGTCTTTTGTGTTGTTTTCATCCTCCTTTAGATAGTGCTATCCTATCATTAGTTAGTAGGAAGCCCTATCGTTGGATGCGTGAGGGACATGCGTAGGGTCGTCGTTATAGTCATAGAAGGCAACATATAGGGATACCTTAGCAATTCGAAGGGACTGTCATCATATATTTGTAGGAAACATCGAGGGACAAGATCATTTCTTGTAGGCAACTCGAGGGACATCGCGGGACTATGATTTTTATGATGATTTTAACCGAGGGTCTTTGCTAAGGGTATCCCTACGTTCAAGGGACATGACCATTGTTATTCGAAGGCAACAAGTGAGGTTACCCTAGAGGTGCACGTGTGAAGAGTAATTCAATTCAGTTACTTATCTTGTATTTATGGTTATTTATGATTAGTTTTAGATCTTGCCACACAATCCTAGTTACTATACAGTTATATATACATACAGGCATACATAGTATAGGTGCGGAAAGTAAAGTGAGGGAAATAAAAATCCTACGCTATTACAAGGCTTCAAGGAAGAGGGTACAAACCATAAAATCGGGGGAAAAAGAAAGTAAAATCCTAATTTAAACTATTACATACTGTAGCAGTTACATAATTGGAAAAAACTAATGTGAAAATAATATAGTACGCGAAGCGGTAAAGTAAAGAGAAACGGGAAAATTGTTTGGTGATTGTTTGATCAAAAAGTTTTAATAATTAACCTAAAATCTAATTGATTTTTATTTATTAAAAAATTAGGCATTTAAATTAACAAAACCCTTAAATTTAGGTTGATTTTATTTTAATTAAGAAAACCTAAAAAAAATCAAATTAGGGTTGATTAAATAAAACCTAGAATTGATTAAACCTAAAATTAAATTAAAACCTAAAATTAAATTAAAACTTAAAATTAAATTAGAACCTAAAATTAAATTAAAACATAAAATTAAATTAAGGTTTATTAAAAAAAAGGTTTTGAAAAAAGCTTTTTGGTTAAAGAATAGGAAAAAAGGATGAAAAGAGTAAGGAGAATAGAGAATTGAAACAAAATAAACCAAATGAGTAGGGGTGGGTATTAAACCCACGCCCTCAAGACTTCCCAGCAACACAACCATCACTAGGCCAAACGCGCCTTTGTGTCAAGATTTTTCCTCAGCGCGTTTTGTATCAAAACCAGCAAAATATGGAATATTAGAAAACAAAGTGGCAAAAGGCTGGACGAACCCATACCCTTTGACACAAGTTACTTATCACGCACGCTTCTACCTATGGGGAGGCTACACATCCATTTATATAATTGAATCAATAAATATATATTATACGCCTAATTGTATTGACCAGAGAGGCGGCAGAGCCCTAGCTCCGATCGTCTTCTCCGATTGTCCTCTTTTATCAAACCTGCAAAATAGCCACTATTAGAAAGCAAACAATACCCTACCCCCGTAAATCGAGGGTTGTGAGTCCAATAGAGGTATTATTGTGGGCTAAAACGCAAGGAATCAAGAGCTATGGTGAAAACGCGTGGAATTAGTGCTAGTATGGTGGTTCATGATTTAGCATGCATGAGATCATGGTGATGATCCAATCCTGTTCAAATACATCTCAGAAGCATATTAGTAACACCAATATGACTTAAAACGATACAAAAATTAAGATATGAAATTCACAAAGCTATACAATCGGAGATGCATGGTATGGTGTTTTCATGCGTTTTGGACCCTCAAAATCGATCCAACCTTACTTCGCAGGAGTGTTAGGAGTGAATGGGATGGCTGCTTTGTGGTGAAAGGTTTTGTAACAAGAGTTTTTAAATTCTAGGGTTCTTAAAAAAAAGTTAACATTTTGACAAGTTTGAGAGGAAATGTTTTTTTCGTGTGGTCTTGTATGATAATTGCTGAGATTATATAATGAAAAATTAGGGCAAAGATATGTGGACTTGGACCTTGTGTGAGAAGATATGATTTTATCTTATTTATTTTGTATTATTAATGAATAAATAAAAAATAATAAAAATAATAAAAATAAAAATAGGTCAAGGGGTGTCTGAGTGAGTTATGAGGTGTATAAGGAGTATAGAGCACATTTGGACTCTTAAACCATGGTCCAATAGCCCAAAATATCAAGCTTGCTCAAATTGAACTTCATGCATTCACTCAAACCTTCCCAACTTGCAATGATCATAACTCACTCAATTTTTATCTTTTGAAGGTGATCTTGGAATTTTTGGAGAGCTCAATATCCTCTACAATTTCTATTGTGATCATTTTTGCATTTGGAAACTTTATCTTGGTGTAAATTGCCTTGGAAAAAAGTGTCTTTTTGTTGACTTTTGAAATGACCTGTAATGTATTGGCTCATATCTCTTAAATGAAGCACTTTTTGGACTTGAGCATAGAGATACAAAGTTGTAGAAAATTGAATTTTCTTCAAAATGAGCTTTGGTTGGGGAAAATTTGATGAAGCATGTGAAAGTTATGCTTGGTCAAAGTTTAGTTGACTTCTCCTAAGGAAACCCTAATTTGGCAACTTATGACTTTTGATGATTTGAGAGATTTTCTTGAGGAATCATGATCAACCCTTGATCAAATGATGAATGTGACTTCAAAACCTTGACGTTGACCAAAAATCTTGAAGTTTGACTGCATGTTGACCATAATTAAGTTTTTACCCAATATTGTTGATTTTCAGTCATCTGGGCCATTGACTGAGCAAACTTGTGATGAAAGGCTTGAAACTTGACATAAGCATCCTTGGGGACATATGAAGAACCATGAAAACCAATTGAGAATTTGAAAACCCAATATTCCTTGAGAAATACAAAACCCTAGTTGTGGACCCATTGCTTAGGAGGAGAATTTGTCTGATCAATTCTTGAGCCACCTTGAGCATTTGAGAACCTTAGGAGGATGTCTTGAAGAAAATGGGAGGGAAAATTTTGGGGTACAACACATATGATCTGGATAAGTGGGATCAATGACTGCATTTGGTTGTTTAACATATACCTCTTAATGTAAGTACCCATTCAGAAAGGAACTTTACACATCCATTTGAAACAGTTTAAACTTTAATAAACAAGCCACTCCTAACAAAAGTCGGATAGATTCAAGTCTAGCAACCGGAGAAAAAGTATCATCAAAATCTATTCCCTCAATCTGAGTCTAACCTTGTGCCACAAGTCTGGCCTTATTTCTGGTGACAACTCCACTTTCATCAGTTTTGTTCTTGTACACCCATTTTGTACCAATGACATTAGTTCCACTAGGCCTAGGAGCTAAGTCCCAAACTTCATTGCTCTTGAACCGACTAAGTTCTTTTTGCATGACGTTGATCCATAATTCATCAGTTAAGGCTTATTTTACATTCTTGGGTTCAATCTTAGAAACGTAGCAGTAGTTAGAAACAACCTCCCTTGATCTAGTAGTACTCCCTTGGTTGAGATTTCATATAATGAGTTATTTAGGGTGATCTTTCTGAATTCTGATTGAAAGGTCCTTATTTACTTGATTGTCCTCAGGTTCAGCATCAACAGTCTCAGTATAGGTGTCATCTTCTTTCATATTTACTGATTCATCATCCATCTGGAATGATGTTCCAACATTGTCTTCAATATTATGATCACTCTCTGTGCTTGAGTCATCAACCACAAAATTTATAGACTCCATCATAACTTGAGTTTTAGTGTTAAAAACTCTAAATGCTCTACTGTTTGTACAGTATCCAAGAAATATTCCTTCATCACTCTTGGGGTCCATTTTTCTTCTTTACTCATAATCAGCCAAGATATATCACTTACTTCCAAAGACATGAAAGTATTTAACTGTAGGTTTCCTCCCTGTCCATAACTCATATAAAGTGTTAGCAGTACCAGTCCTTAAGGTGACTCTATTATGGATATAACAAGCAGTATTCATAGCTTTTGCCCAAAAATGATATGGCAACTTCTTTGCATAAAGCACGACTCTTGTTGATTCTTGTTGAGTTATATTCTTTCTTTCCACAAATCCATTCCATTGAGGAGTAATATAAGAGGAAACTTAATGGTTAATACCTTCAGAGGCACAAAATTCAGCAAACTTTCTATTTTCAAACTCCCTACCATGATCACTTCTAATCTTGACAACGTTGCTTTCCTTCTCTCTTTGAAGCTTTTGGCACAACTCCTTGAAAACCTGAAAAACTTCTGATTTTTTTGTTGATGAAATTCACCCAAGTTAATCTTGAAAAATCATCAACAACAACATAAGCATACCTTTTTCCACAAAGACTTTCAACTTGCATAGGTCTCATCAAATTCATATGATGAAGTTCTAGAACTTTTGAGGTGGTCTAATGTTGAAGCTTTTGGTGTGACATCTTTGTTTACTTTCCAATTTGACATTCTCCACAAATTATTACTTCATCAATTTTGAGTTTAGGAATGCCTCTGATAGCTTCTTTGGACACAATCTTCTTCATACCCTTCAAATGTAAATGACCAAGTTTTTAATGCCACAATTTAACTTCATCTTCCTAGGACAACATGCAAATAGAGAAATCATTGATTCTCTGAGGTGCCCACAAGTAACAATTATCCTTAGACATGTCTCATTTCATTAGCACTTCATTCTCCTTATTAGCGACCAAACATTCAGACTTAGTGAATTTCACCTTAAAACCTTAATCATATAGCTGACTAATACTTATTAAATTGGTAGCCAGACCTTCAACAAACATGACTCTATCAAGCTTAGGAGATCCTTCACAAGGCAGTCTTCCAACACCTTTAATTACTCCTTTGGCACCATCTCCAAAAGTAACATAGCTAGTTGTGTGAGGTTTAATATCTTCTAATAAGTTCTCCACACCTGTCATATGCCTAGAACATCCACTGTCAAAATACCAGTCTTCATTAGATGAGACTTTAAGAGAGGTATGAGCAATGATATTTTTTACAATATCTTTCACTTTCCGTTCCTTTTTAGTCCTGGCTAGTAAAGAATTTGCACTAGATTGAGATGGATGTTTTGGATATCCATGAAGCCTATGACAGACTTGCTCTGAGTGACCATTTTTCCCATAAAACTGACATCTCCAAGGCTCAACTCTGGTATGAGTTTCCTGTGACCTGACGGGATGTTTTGACATATGGTTAAACATCTTTCACTCATCCTGCATTTTAGCCAGGACAAACTTTATCTCATGGATTTTATTTTTATTTTTCATAGTTTGACAGATAAACCCAATTCCAGTATGTCTTCTCCCTCCTTCCACATCTTGAAGGATATCATCCAACATATCAGATCCATTATTTAACATCCTAGCACCTTTGATTAAATTATCAAGTTTTAATGTTAGCAAGGTCACTTTATTTTGGAGTTCAGAATTATCAACTAAATATTCTTCCTTCTCAACCTGAAGTTAAGCTATGATCATTCTCTTTTTTTACTCCTATTTGATAGACTTCCTCACTTTTGTTTCACAACTCTCTGTAAGAGGTATTCAATTTATCATGAGATATCTCTTCACTTCTGAAGTCTCCCTTAAAACCCCATCTTCCTGTTAAGGCAGTCACAGTCTTAGCAGATTCTTTCTCAGTAGATTCATCATCTGATCAAGAACCAGTCAGTCCCTTAGGTTGCCTCTTGAGATAAGTAGGACATTCTGTTCTAATGTGACAAATCCTTCATATTCATGACATTGAGTTCATTTACTTTGATCAGACATATCTCCAATTATGAGTTTATTCTGGAAATCATGACTATTGCTGATGTCAGATGAGAGGTTCTTGACATTTGATGTTTCAATTCAAAACTCTACTGAATTGACTTCCAAGTAACACAATAGTGTCTAAAAATATTTCCTCAATATCCATAGTACCATAAAAATTCTCTCTGGGGCTCACCCAATAAACAGAACAGGGTGTCTGCTCTGATGCCAATTGAAATTCTGGCACTTGTAATACAGATGTCAAGACTGATGTCTCAACATAAAATACAATGTCAGAACAGATGTTATAACAATCTGCTGACAGAAACTTGATAAAACAGGAGATTATGCAGAAAATAAATTGTAGAAAGTTAAACAACATAATCAATTGTTAACCCAACTCGGTGCAACATCACCTACTCTGGAGGATACCAAGATAGGAAGGAAATCCACTATAATAGTATTAGTTTAAAGCTTAAACAATCTCAGTTTACAACTTCTCGCCTAATCACTACCCTATGCAATTTCTACCTAGGAACCTCCTAGATACGAGAACCCCCTCTCACTTTCAATCACCTCAATGATACCTACAGTCATAAACCTGTAACTAGACTAAAAGAACCAAATAGAGGATTACACTTCCAATAAATAATACTTAGTTTTTCTTAAAAGCTTAACTAAGAACAATACCCAATTCTTGGTTTAAAAGCTCATGAGTGAGAACAATCAGTCTACCTTAATGTATCAAAAGACACATGACTGACATACAAAGAACAAAAACATAAAGAACTTAAAAGACTCCCAAAATCCTAAACCCTTATGCACCCACTGTTTCTTCAATGTGAATGCTTGCTATTTTAGGTTTAGCAAGTCCTTATTTATATACTCTTGGAGAATGGGCTTGGACTCTTCAAATCAAATCCACTCTTCTGTTTTAAATCAGCTGTAAGATTTTCACATAGAAATAGGAACAAATCTTCAAAGTTTCCTAAAAAGTCTCCAAGATCCTTTTTATGAAATCAAATTAAATATGCACTTGTTCTTGACAATATCTCCTTGACTTGTGCAAAATAATGAGATATATCCAAAAAGATCTCACAAAATCAAACCAAATATGTCAAGAGATATAATAACAGCTCCCGCTGTATAACAGACCAATATGTCAAGACATCTGGCTCAACATCTTCTTGATACACATGAAAGCAGAACCTGTCACGACAGTTGGTCAAGATGTTGTGACATCTTGCTCAACATCAGTTCAGAACCATGTTTTAGAAAATTCTATGTCAATCCTAAAACCATGGATTTAACAGTTGCGATTTTTTTTATAAGCAATGGAATAATATAACATTAAAATAGTTTAAGGGGTACTCGCCCGTTTACAAGACCACTTTGCAATTAGGAAAACCAAAAGATTCTTACACCAAATATAAAAGTTTGAAGCACATTTTGATTTCAGCCCTATAATATGCCAAAAACAAGAAGTTAGTTTGACCTATTCAAGAACATCACCAACAATGGTCACCTCATTCTTGAAGATAAATGCATTTTGCTTACACCATAATGTCCAACAAGTTGCCAACCACAACACCAACCTCTTTCTGCCTAAAGCTCTTCCTCTTAAGGAATCTTTGAAACTCAACAAGTGTTATTTGACTGTCACGACTTGCCCTTGAGAAATGCCTACCCAAATCCTCACTCTATTCCACACCTCACGCGCAAAAGAGCACAACAAAAGTAAATGAACTAACGATTCTCCAACAGCGGAACAAAAAACACAAACATTTGCCTCACTATTCAGCAACACACCCCTTTTAACTAATTTCTCCCTTGTAGCTAATTTATTCTTCACACACTTCCAACCAAACACCTGAATCTTTGATGGAACATGTGTATTCCCAATGTGTTCCACAGCTGCTAGTGCATCCGATTTTAAAAATGTGGGGTTGCCGTTCCGTGAGAACTCAACATATCCTCCACTAATGGAATATGGCATTTCCCCATTTGGAAACCAAATAAAGGTATCCTCTACACCTACAATTGGTCGAATGTGTGATAGTATGGCTAACAATTCAAACTGATGTGCTGCTAGTATTTCTAACAGCACCCCACCAAAGCCCGAAATCCCAACTCCACCAATCACTAACAAAAGAACCCATTTCAAGAACAGTAGCATCATGGTAAGAAGAGATGTTAAAAATAATTGGGAATAACCTCCTCAATGGTGTACCTCCGATCCAGTACATTTTCCAAAACAAAGCTTTGTTTCCATCGCCCAACTTGCATGGAATACAACCCAAAAACCAGTCCAAATTAAGTGACACCAATGAACCAACAGAACATAAATCCCTCCACCACAACAAGGACTTCTTCATAATGTATTCCACCTTCCCACCAAGCACACTTTATTCTAATGCTCCGTATCTATGAACAAGTAGCGGTATCCATAAAGCCTCTATATCTACTAGAAACCTCCATTTCCATTTGCAAAGCAATAATTCATTAAAGGCATATATACTTCTAATCCCTAAACCACCATTCTTCTTAATTATGAAAACATACTCCCAACTTACCCAAGCAATTATACTTTTATCAACTCCTCCAATCATAAGAAATTTCTCTGAATTCTAACCAACTCCTTTAGTACCACTTTTGGAGTCTTTAAGAATGAAAGGAAGTAAATTGGGATCGAATTCAGGACCGAGTTGTATAATGTCACTCTACCATCCACATACAAGAACCTTCTCTTCCAAGATGATAATCTCTTCTTCATCTTATTCATGATCGGTGACTATACCGCCTTCATTCTATCCTTTGCTCTAACCAGAATACCTAAGAAATTGAAGGGGAAATTCTCTCTATCACAACACAAAAATGACGATGCTGCTTGAAGAAAGTCCTCCTCCAAATTGACCCCCATCAAGCTAATTTTACAAAGATTGACATTTAGTCCCGACACCAATTCAAAACCCCTAAGTAATGCCTTAATGCATCACAGGTTGCTCCATGATCCCTCCCCTAGAATAACGATATCGTCTGCGAACTGTAAAAGTTGGAACTCAACCGAGTCGTTGAATTTATATCCTTCGAACTTACACGAAACAAATGATTTTGTCATCAAATTTGATAACCCTTCAGCTACCAAAGTAAAAAGAAATGGCGAAAGGGATCACCTTGCCTCAGACCTTCTCACATTGAGAAATCCGCCATTGGGCTGCCGTTTACTAGTACTGAGAGAGTGCTCTCGCATACACACATTCATCCAATTCAACCACTTTACACCAAAACCACTCCTCTTCAGAACGTATTTCAAAAAATCCCAAGAAACATTGTCGTATGCTTTCAAAAAATCAACCTTCAAAATAAGACACTCATTCATTGTTCTTGTTTCCATATCTATGATCTCGTTTAGCACCAACACCCATCTTGTATTTTCCTTTTTGGCATAAAATCCATATAGGAACTAGACACGAGTTCCCAATGAACCTCTTCAACATATTTACCAATAACTTCGCAACAATTTTATACAGACTTTTAACCAAACTTATGGAGCGATATTCACCTAACCTTTGAGGATTGTCCACCTTTGGTATTAGAGCAACAAAAGAAGCTGACATTGCTTTTGGAAGATTGGCTCTACTATGAAATTCTTCCATAAAAATAAAAATATCATTTTCTATTATATTCCAACATTTACGTAGGAAGTTGAAATTGTACCCATCTGGTCTAGGGAATTTTTCCCTGCCACACTCCCACACCACACCTTTAACTTCCTCCACCGTGAATAGTACCTCAAGTTGATCAGATTCCTACATGGATAAAGATGGAAAAACAATTACATCTAGATGAGGATAAGTAAATGACGACTCCCTGAACTTAGCTTCAAAGTAACTCTTCCCCTATTGCTTCACACCTTCCACACTCTTTATTCTACTCGTAGATGTACTAAATCCCACCAATCCGTTTCTTCTATTTCTTGCCTTTAAAGAGTTGTGAAATAATTTTGAGTTCAAATCACCTTCCTTGATCCATTTAACCCTTGATTTTTGATTTAATATACTCTCCCAGAACTGTAACTTAATCCAGAAGTTTTGTGATGCTTTTGAATGAATATATGGCAACTAGCTACCCGAAGATCCAACCTCTTCTACCATAAGATAATCACAAGAATTAATTTCAACAACCTTTTCTTTGATTATATATGCGTAGGAACCTCTCACCTCCAACTTGATCTAATCGGTTTCTACAAACTTCACAAACTATGGATGTTCTAGTCAACAATTTGATGAACGAACGGGCTTACGTCCCAAATTGAGATTGTTACATTTCAACCAAAATGGACTATGGTCTCATATATCCTTTAGGCCTATCTCTTGGCAGACAACATAGATTAACGATACAAAACCATCAGATAGTAAAAACCTATCAGTTCCGCTCATTGCCCTCACCCCACCCTTGCACCATGAGAACTTAATAACCCCTGTAGGAAGATCCTCTGAATCCACGAGTCTAATGAAATCATTAAACTCCAAAGACTCTTGTGACCTAATATTGAAACCTCGCCCTACACGCTCTGAAGAGTTCCTAATTTCATTGAAATCACCACCTATACACCATTCCCCTACCACCCACATACTTCTTAAAGAGATCAATTATTCCCACGACTTTCTTTTCAAAATGATGTTGTAAGACGAATATACATTGACAAAATAACATACCACTCCCTTGAATTTTACACAGATGCCAAGGAAACCTTCACATAGAAACTAAACGATGGGTCTAACACCTACTTCCTCCACACTGTAATGAGACCTCCTGGCATACTTTGTGAATTTTTTGCTTACCAGCCAACATCAATGACTTCCCAAAACGAATTTGCTAACATATAAGACATTTCACGGATATTTGTTTCTTGAATAAAACATAGGTCCATTGAACCCCTTCTTAGACATTCTTAAACTCTCTTCCTCTTTAGAGAATTCCTCCCATCTCTAATATTGTAGGTGAATATATTCATCATCCACTTTTGACCTTTTCCACCAACTGAATTTATTCCTTCATGGTCCCTATCTTCCATTGCTCTTACTTCAACCACATATACAACATCACATTCATCCCCCACTACCCCTGGACCGAGAATTTCGCTCCAAACCTTGCTCGTGACATCTTTTGCTTATGATTCCAAAAACCTTTTATTCCCTTGTGTAATAACGGAATCATGAGTAGACTCACCAGAGATAGCTTATTTTTCTTGTACCAAAGGGACCCATTTTCCTGAATCCTTTGACTGTGAACTAGTGCCGGCTCCCGGCGCCACGATGTTCAATGGTAATTCTGAAATTGGGGAAACTGAAACTAGGGATTTCACCGTTCTAGAGGAGGAATTTTGTGAATCACACTCGGGTAAAACCTTAACTGGAAAATTTTCACTTAATTGGGCTTTTTTGCCCAGCTTCTTTGTGGATCCCCTAAAACTCGATTTAAACTTTTGGCTCAACCACAAATTTCCTTTCATGGGCCTTTTAGCCTTGCCCACAAAGTTACTTAAATTTTTCCCTTTGCCTTAAACTTTTTTACTGTTACTAGCCTTTTTAGCCACCTCATATATACTTGCCCTTGACTCCATATCTTCCTCCACACTAGATGCACATGTCCTAAAGCATGGAGGTTGAGACTCTAAACTTCTTGGCACTCTGATCGAAGGTGAATGATTAAACTTGGTTGACCTTTCCAACAAACCAATCCCCTGCACAACCGACACTGCAACTTCTTTGTTCTTTACACTGCAAACAACTTTCAGCTTTTCACATCCCTTTTAACCATTTGACATACCCCCATTTTTCGATACAAAGTTATTCCCGTCCCCGCCAACCAACTCCTCACCTCTATCATCCTCAAAGTGACCCCCACCTGAAAAATTGTTGTTTGAGGATGTAGAATCATCTGCTAACTGGGAATGCAATTTAGATTTAGCTTTCAGAATGACAATCCTAACCAGACATTGGGAATCTTCGAAAATCTTTATTGAGAAAGCATCCCCATTTACATCAATGTTGAAATTTTGGTTCAAAATAATGTTGTATTTAGTCCTAACAAGAATTCTCGCGACATTAAATTTAACACGATGAAGGGTTTCATCGTCGAAACATAAATAAGTTCCCGCCAGCGACGTTAAAAACTGAAAAAATTCTTGGATTCTCTACAAATCTGGCAAGGTGTTCAATATCTATTGAATTCCATGTGATTGAAAAGCGGTTTCTTCCCTTTGTTAACGATGAACTGGGCAAAAGAACTATTCAACCCAGGCATATATCGTTTCACTGTGTTGAATGGCTGCTTATTCTGACCTTCTGTGTTAATGGGGTGTTTTTTCTGACCCTAAACCCCCAAACCCCCACCAATGTTCCACCATTCGTTCTTGTTACCCCTACATCAACACCTCTTGATAACTTTGGTAGGTTTGCATGCAACTTTCTTTCGTCGATGAAGATGTTATCTAGTCTGATCGCCACCCTCTCTTCATTCTGCACATTAAAAAACCTAACAAACCCATACCTCTTTCCCCTCACGTTCAACTTTGGTGGGATCACAACTTCATCAACCTCCCCATAACCCGAAAAGACTTCAAACATCTCCTTTGCTCCATGACCTGCTGGAAACTCCGTGATGAAAAAGGAACATTGTTTTGGCTCACCATTCTTCCTTCTCCATACTTGTTTGGTTCCCATCATATTCTACTCTGGCTTTGTACTTCTAGCTCCCGACTTAACTCTTGTCCATTCCACTGCAGAAGCCAAGCCAGAGAAACAATCATTTATTGTGTTTTTTTGCTTACTTTCATATTTCAAAGCAATTTCGTATTATTTCAATCAGAGTTTATGTATAGTTTTTTGACATTCAAACATCAAAGTTCCAAGCATAAGTATTTTTCATAGTAGTTTTCTGCACAAATTGTTCTTAGGATTTTTTCGATTTTAATCCATTAAGTAAACTAAAATATTTGATTTACGCGTGACTGCACCTCTAGCTCGCTTAATCTCTTTGTTCGCTCTCAGACGAGTTGTATTTCGCTCACAGACAACTTTTACAGAAATAAAAAAAATTCTACGTAACCTTTTTAATTATAACAAAACATAAAATTCCGAATGAATTTTTATTCTGAATAAATGTTTGCTTCTTAGTTTAGAAAAATATATCGAAACCAAATTCTCAATTCAAACAATATAGTATAAAACTTCTATGGTAATCATAATCTATTAAAATCCAAACAGCAGATATATCTTGCTGGTTTTCTCAAAAAATCAAAAGAAGTTTATTTTTAAAATTATGAGTGATCATATTTCTTTTTATCGGAAAACCAAAGAAAAATAAGTTTTCGAAAGAGCATAGCATTGAATATTGATGAATAAATCATAACAAAAAAATTAAAATAAAACAGAAGAAAATCGAACTATAATTCAACTATAAACATATTATCTATTCAAGAAAAACAGCCTGATCAAAAAAATCAATCTTGGAGAATTCCTCAATGGGATAATCATTGGAATAAGTGAGAATGAGTTTTTCGAGTAAAGGGAAACAATCAACTATGAATAAAAGGTCATTCTTCTTGATAATACTCATTCTTCGAGTAAAGGGAGTGAGAGGGGTAAATGAGAAAGATGTCAAATTTTTCATGGTTTTAGACAAAGCTAGTAATCCATTTGCAGCGAAGCTGTTGCATGACAATGCACGCAGATCAAAGGAGAAGGTGGAGATTTGTGTAAGAATGGCGCCGAGATCACGTGCTTGGGATAAGCGAGTGAGGTCGACGGATGTGAGGTTAGGGAAGCGGTGGAGGAGTCGAGGAAGATAAGGTATGGTTTCATCGGTGACTGTGAGGGAGATTCGCATACGGTTGGTGATAGAGAGAAACTGTTTCGAGACAGCCGAGAGAGACTTGAAATTGAGGTTGTCGCTGTTCAGAGATTTGAAGATCAACTCCCATAAATCATCCGGTAAACATGAACATGTTGCCGTACTTTTTGTTATTCTTCTTTTCTCTGGGTTTTTTGCTTTCGCTGTTGCCGTTGCCGGTGCCGCCGTCTTTCTTCTTTTTGGTGGATTCGATTTGGTTGCAGCCGCCACTTTTCTTCTTCTTTCTATAACATTGGATTTCGATGATGCCGCCATGGTGCGAATTGAAGATTTCTGTGTGGACGATGATGGAATAGAGAATTAGGGTTACCACTATTTTAAATCTTATTTTGGGTGGTAATTACATATAAATACTAAAATATATTTATTGATTACATTATTTGTATTTATACTTACTAAAATATATTTTTTCATATAAAAGTAATATTTGAGATAAGAAAATCAAATAAAATATTATCAGTCAAAGTTATATAACTACCATGATAGGAAAATATCAAATTTTATATTTTAAAATTAAATTTAAGATATGAAATCATTAATCTTCCTTTTTAAAAAAAAGGGCAAAATAAATAGCAATTGGCCCAAAATAAGATTTAAAATATATTTTAGTATAATTATATCTAATCATACTTACTAAAATATATTTTTTCATATAAAAGTAATATTTGAGATAAAAAAATAAAAAAAATATTATTAGTCAAAGTTAAATAACTACCATGATAGGAAAATACCAAATTTTATATTTTAAAATTAAATTTAAGAAATGAAATCATTAATCTCCTTTTTTAAAAAAAAAAAGGTAAAATAAATAGCAATTGGCCCAAAATAAGATTTAAAATATATTTTAGTATAATTATATGTAATTATACTTACTAAAATATATTTTTTTCATATAAAAGTAATATTTGAGATAAAAAAATCAAATAAAATATTATTAGTCAAAGTTAAATAACTACCATGATAGAAAAATATCAAATTTTATATTTTAAAATTAAATTTAAGAAATGAAATCATTAATCTCCCCTTTTTTTAAAAAAAGGCAAAATAAATAGCAATTGGCCCAAAATAAGATTTAAAATAGTGGTAACCCTAATTCTCTATTCCGTCATCGTCCACACAGAAGTCTTCACTTCGCACCATGGCAGCATCATTGAAATCCAATGTTATAGAAAGAATAGAAATAAGAAGAAGAAAAGTGACGGCTGCAACCAAATCTAATCCACCAAAAAGAAGAAAGACGGCGGCAACAACAACAGCAAAAAATCCATGAGAAAAGAAGAATAACAAAAACTACGGCAACATGTTCATGTTGTCGAATGATTTATGGGAGTTCATCTTCAAATCTCTCAACAGCGACAACCTCAATTTCAAGTTTCCCTCACGTGGAATTGGGTCAAGGGCAGCAGACACAATCTTGAACAGGAGCTCCCTAAGTCGTTGCTTCTGATGAAGGAACTATGACTTAAATCTAGCCTCTTCTTTTTATGAACTGTGTTACTCGACGAGAAACTTTCAGTGCATGGACGGAGAAAGTCGTCGGTATACGGATTTACCCGAGCAACGTTCAGAATGGACTCGAGATGGCGTCATCCTCGACACGGGGAGAAGAAAACCGGCGGGGTGTGGTCACGTGGCGTGACCTTTGGGGTTGTAATGATGGCCTAGGGAGTAGGGACCATCATTAGCTGAGTGCGTAGGTGTCAAGGAGAAAGGCGGTTGTTAAGATGTCCGACGCGACGTTTCGCATTCCACGTCAGCTCTATAAATAGCGCCTCAAGGCCCATTACTCACATTTATATTTTCGCACTCTTCACTCTCATTACCGCCAACGCCGTGTCGTTCTCTGTAACCGCTGACGCCGTCGCACAATCCGCCGTGTGTTCCTTATCTACCACCGTCGTTCTTCATCTATTCTTTTCCAAGTAAGTATTTTTTCCGTGATATTCTTTGTTTAGATTGACTTTGATGCCGTTTTAGTAGTAGGGTTTAGCCACTGGGGGGTTTTGCTTGGGGGATTCATTGATTTAGGCGTATTATTCGTGACTGAGCCCGCGGTATTTATCTTGTCACCGACACTTAGACGAATTTTCCCTGTAGTCTTCATATATTCCCGTGAAATTCATGATTTTTGCGCAAGAAATTTATGCGATCCCCGAAGGATTCATGAGTTTGGCCGGCAAATTCATATCTCACTCACTGCATTCATCATGTGCCAGGGGTATTCGTGAAAAAGTGTTCGCATGAAAAAGTATTCGTCGTTACGATCGTTGTGTGGTCTTATAAGACTGGCATGATTTTCATGGACTGGTCGAGAGCCGTGTATTTTCCCTCTCTGCGCGAATGACTGTCGACTTGGGTTGGGCATTACTTAGCCTTTTCATCTGCATCGTGGAAGGGTGGATTTGGATTTGCTGTCGAATTCACCAGTTTCCTCTACTTTGCAGGTAAATGACCGACACTCCCGAATCGTCAGAGCATATGGACACCGAAGAGACCAGTGTAGCCGAGGATGGTATCAATTTGGTCAACACAATCGAAGATTCTACTTTGGCTTGGGTCGGTGCAGAGCCTCGAGGAATAGCCTCGATATATAGTCGCACTAGGAGGCAAGCTTATACTGTCGTCGAGTATGGAGGAGACCAGGAAGGTTTCCAAAGGAACTTCAAAATCCTGCGGCCGACGCCTACTTCTCGCATATGCTCGGAGTTCAACCATGACTCCTTCCCTATGTAGGAGGTCGTATTCAAAGACTTGGGACTTCGACTTCCCTTTGTTTTACCCTAATTTTTGCCCCTAAGATCCCTTCATCATATCATATCAATTCAATCACAACAAAGTCACACACTAGTGTTTGTTTCTTCTCCCTATCTTTAGTATTGCTCTATGGGGAATCACCAAGAACCTTGACTTATATTTTATGATCATCTATTTTTGATTACTCTTTAAATAACAAATACAATGTATGTGTATCCAAATTGTTGATGATGTAGGTGAAAGCACAATGCATTCCATTAAAGTTAACTTTTGGATTCATGAGTTCCTTCTTTGTACCTTCCTCAGCAAACTTCATTGAGATTCAAGCCTCTATGAAAGATATTTTGAATTAACATCATGATAAAGTATTTCATGATTCATTATGCCTCAAGTTTTCAAAATTAGCTCAAAAGCACAAGGGTTGACTAAAGAAGTTTGACTCAATTGGACAAGTCTTTGTCTCCATTGATCACAAGTGCATATCTCCTTCAATTCTCAAGATGTGGAAGTGATGTTGGTTGCTATGACTTCCCATTATCATCCTCAACAAACTCTATTTTGAAGATAAAAGTATTGGTGCAAGAAGGTTGATGAAAATTGCAAAGTTCTCCCCAAGGTATTTTCTTACTCTAGGAGCTAGGGTTTTAAACTTCAAAGGGGTATATCTTGCTCATATTTTGATATTTTTGAGTGATTCCAAAGACATCCTTCTCTTCAAAGGGTTATTAACAAATCAATTGAAAGGTCTCAAGGAAATTTTGTGTGTAAGAAACTTGATGAAGAAGAAAGATTATAAGTCTTCCAGATGAACCCTCAAATCCCTTCACGTGACTTCAAATGATCATAACATGATCAATTTTTATCACCTTGAACCCATTATTTTCCATAATGATCTTGAATGTGTGAAATTCAACCCATCTTCAAAGTGCAAAGTGCAAAAGTGGATGGAAGATTCCCTAAGGATGCAAAAGATTATAGGTCATTTCATGAATTTTTGCCAACTTCAACAAGTCATAAATCTATCAATTTTTGGAAATTTTGAATGGTTCAAGTCTCAAAATGTCATTCAAGAGATCTACTTCATGCCATATTTTTTTGGTCAAGAACAAATTCCAAGTGGAAGGGCATGTTTGGATGCAAGACATTATAAGTCATTTTTGAAGAAAAACTTAGAAATTTTCTAAATATGGAAAGTCAACTTCTTTTTCCCAACTTTGACTCATTGTAACTTTCAGCTCAAGCAACCATTTTATCCCATTCTTTTACCATTGCAAATCTTGAAACTTCCTCTTTCTAAAGCTTCAAGAATTATGCTCTAAGACCCCTTGAGTTGAAAATGCCATTGGTTCAAAAATGGTACCTTGGAACTGAAGTTTCTCAAACAGTCAGAATTTGATTTCCATAATACAACTTCTAATCACAAAAGTTCTACGCGTTTTACACTTAAACTTGATTGGCAAATGTGTTTGGACCATTTAGAGTGTCAAAACACATCATTTGGATGAGTTTTGATGCACATGTGATCACACTTTCTTCATCATCACAAGTGTGCACGAATTCCCTCCAAATTGCATCATCCACCCCCTCCTCTTGACCCCATTCACTTCTCCTATAAATACAAGCTCTATTTCATTCATTTTTGTCAAGCTTGAACAACCAAAATCACTCTGTCAAACTCTCTCCATAGCTCACTTTTCTGTAACTGCGAAATCAGTATTCTAGCTTTCTTTAATCCATTTTCTTTATCAATTAACCTTCCCTGAACCTAACTGGAGCTAACATAAGAAGAATCAAGTTCTAAAACTCCTTGAATCGTGCTAGCCAAGTCCAGTTTCAGAGCTTTGCAACTTAACTTCAATAGGTAGATTCCTCCATCAATTCTCATAAACTTTGATACTATTGTGAAGCTCTTGTCATCCTGGTTCTAGTTGCAACACTTGCTTTTAACTGGAAATACATTTTGACCATGAAATTTTAAATCCCTTTTCAAAACTTCTCTTCCAAATTGTTGGAACTACAATTTACATAATTTTACATAATTTTTTCGCGAAGGTGTGGTTGTCTTCGTCTTGATGAGACGAAGCGAATAGTACCGGTCTCGTACTCTAATTTTACAGTTTGAGCGATCTGGTTTTGAGACTGGGTGGAGGTTAAGGATGACCAATGTGTCATCCTTCAACCAATGAAACAACGCTATTTGGAATTTTTGAATTTCTGATTTTATATTGAATCCTATGCTTTATTCATTAATGACCATGATATGCACACCGCACCAGATCCCTTGGATTTGATTACTAACACGTTTTGACTCTCATCCAATGGTCCACATATTTTTGACTTTATTTTTTATTTCTGATTTTTATATTTAATTGTTTTAAATTTCAAAAATTCATAGAAAATTCGTTTTAAATCCAAAAAATATGGAAAAAATTACGGAAAATCCTTTTGATTTTATTCTTTTTGATTTTTATTTTTTCACAACTTTATTTTGTGTTTTGACATTTTTTATAAATTTTCACTTTATTTGATTTGTTTTAAATGTTTAAAAATACTTTTATACATTTTTAAATTCAAAAAAAAAAAAATAGGAAAGGATCCAATGACATTTTGACAAATATTGGTGACCTCATTTATTTTGTATTTCTGAATTTGTTATTTTTTATCATTTTTTATTTATTTTACCTATTTCTTTTAATTTTAAAAATAGTTTCCGACTTTAAAAAATTATCAAAAAAATTATAAAAATATTTGAGTTCATTTTTGATTTTTATATGGCCTTACTTAATTTTTCTTGATTAATTTGAATATAGTTGCTATTTTTCCTCTATTATTTCCACATTATAGTCATTTTAAAATCCTTATTCTTTTATTTTTAATACAATTCTATTTTTGTATATTTTTTGGCTGATCTTGGATTGAAATTTTGATTATGAATTTTGTTAACATCATTGGATCTATGGTGTTGAGTCTAATTCCATAAAAATGGATGAATGATTTTAATAATAGTTCAATTAAAATTTTGGTTCAAATGTGGTTTGTTCATTTTCCCCATCCCTCTTCATCTTACCCCCTTGTTATTGTATTACATGTTATGGAATGATGATCTCTATATCATTTATCGAAACATGAAATACATAGATTTCTATTGACCGACCTCAAAATACGTGCGGCTTCTATATAAGTCCACTTACGATTGCTTAACATAGCGCTAAATTTTGTCCCGATTTGAGAAAATAATAATTCATGGCCCAAACCAATGTTTGCAAGCCCAAGTATATTAATTTGAATCCTTTTATCCAATAACTTTGAGATCCATTGTTAGGAGGCTTTGGTTCTACCAATCCTCTAATGAAACTACATCAATTTTGTCAAAGTGGATCACTTAAACATCATTAGTCATTAAGTGTTACTTGGAGATTCTTAAAATGGATGATATACGTGAGAAAAATCAAATGCAACTTATTGTTGAGAGGCTTTGGTTCTACCAATCCTCTAATGAGTTCCAAATGCAAGTTTTAAGATGGTCATCTAACTAACCATTAACTTCTAACAATTGATTTTATTTTATGCTTTATTTTATGCTTTTACTTTATGTACCATTTAGTTTAGCATTTACGTTTCATGCTATCTTCATCTTCACTCACTTGAGCCTTTATATTAATGTCATTTTTAATTTGCTCACTTGAGCTTTTCATTTCTTTTTGAAGATATCTAATAATTAACTTAAACCCTAAAAAACTTTAATGTTACTTGGACTACTTGGTTACAATCCTTGGCATTATGGAGTGATGGACTTCTTGGGCCTAGGAATAGAAACCCGGACCTATGTCGGAGACCTTATGACCTTAATTGACATTTTTTCTGGAGTTCTTGGGGTTTACCTCAAGACATTGGTGTGATACAGTGGGAGAACTGACTTGAGGGTTTTGCGTTTTATCGCAAATGTTGTGGTTAGCAAGAGTCACCACCGACTTTTCTTTTATTCAAAAGGAAAGGTGAAAAAGCACAGAAAAGACCTTTGAGATGTTTTCTTGAGTTCGGGGGTAGATTATGAAAAGGGAAGGTATTATCACCCTTTTCATTCATGGTTTTCCATGGGCTCTTATTTACTTGCTAGATCACTTGCTTTTTGTTTTGAAATTATGTTTTGTGTGGTTTTTGAAAGTATTTTGTAAAAGAGGCCATTGTTTAGGCAACCTTTATAATGATTCTCGTTCGTAAGAATGTATACAAAGATGTTTATCTTTTGAAAATGTTTTCAATGTTTGTAAGATGTTTTTTTTTTGAAATGTGTGTTTGTTTGGGAAAATAGCAAGGATAGTTGTTTGGAAATAGAGCAAGTAACTAGGAGTATTCTACCTACTCAAATGTGTTTCTTGTGTATTTTCTATTCCTTTGACATTGTTATCTTACCATTGATTTGGTAAGCAACCCTATCTTTGGATGTAAATGGGACGGGCGTGGGTCATCGTATATCCATAATTAGCAATGTTGCAAAATATCTTAGCATTTTTGGGGACCAAGATCATTTTGTAAGGCAACTTTGAATAGTGTCATCGATGGGCTATGATCTTATACTTGTTTGTTTTTCTAAGATACCTCACATGCGTAATATGACCATTTTTGTATAAGGCATCCAAGTGGAGTAACCCTAAGGGTGCTTGTGTGCAAGTGTGTTATTTTCATGCTCGATTTTGTCTTGGATTAGGGTTTTCTATTTGATTTATTTTTATCTTGGCATACAAACCCTAATTACTAGCATGGTAAAAGCGGTAAATTGCGTAATGTAAAGATTACTAAGCTATTACAACAATTTATGGGAGGGGGGAATACAAATTTGAACGGGGATTTGCAAGAATGTAAACCTAAATAAATTATTACAACCAAATCGAATTTGTACGAATACTGGAATAAATAAATACAATATTTAAATATGCAATATTATGTACATGCAAGAAAAAGATTTTTGTTTTGTTTTTTATGTGAAAAGAGTTTTAATCTAGAATCCTAATAATTTTAAGGAAAAAAAAAGAAATTAATTCTTGAAAAAAGAACAAAGTTAACCCTAAAAAGAAAATAAAATTTTAATGTGTTTTTTTTTGTATATTTTTTATGTAAAAATAATAAATAATATTGTATAAAAATATTTAGTTTTTATATGCTAAAATAAATATTTACAAGCATATATATAAATATAAAAGAAAAGATAATAGTATATCTAAGTTTTATTTTTTACAAATTTATTTAAGAAAGAAAGTTAGTATATATTGAAGATAAAATATATTTTTTATGTGAAAAATAAAATAAAATAAAAATGCAATATTATCCTATTTGTATTTTTTAAGATTTTATGTATTAAAGAAAAATATTTAATAAACAAAAAAGAAAACAAAAATAAATAAATAAAAATATATGAAAATAATGGGCCAGGGATGCTGTAAGGAAACTGGGAGCAGTATGTTAGTAAAAAAATGCTAGGCCCAAAGAATCAAGCCCAATCCTGCAAAAAACAATAAAAAATGAAGAAGGAAAAAATATGGAAAAAATAAAAGGTAGCACCAAGGTTCGAACCCAAGACATGGGTCTCACCAGCGCGCTACCTTGCCACTAGGGTGGCTATACATCCGTTGATTAATGTGAAACAAAAATAACATAACACAAACAAAGCCCTTGCCCTGTACTTCATCTTCTTCCTCTAGCCAGCCAGATGCTCTGTAACTTTCTCATTTCTCCATGAAAACGAAAACTCATAACATGAATGTTGTAGCATTTTGTCTCACGATTCTAACCATGTAAATTATGTAAGCTAACAATCAAAGATTAGAATGAATTTTAAAATCCCTAAATTTAAACCTAATTTTTCCAGGAACTTCAAGTTCAAAATTCTCTCAACTCAGGCCAAATAAATGCAAGATATGTATATGTACAACTTCGTTGCAATGAGGTCTACATTGTTTATTCACAAATCATGGGCAATGGATGCCTGTATGAAGAGATAAAAGTTGAGATTATTACCTCTTTCAGTTGAAATCGTGGATGGAATTGGAGTGAGTTTTATGAAGGCCTGATGATTGCTTGAGCTTGCTTGAACCTTCCTGAGTGTGTTCCAACCCTTGCCTTGCTTTGAAAGTGTCTGAAACTCTCTATCCAAGTCAACCTGCAAGCTTTGAAAACAAAAATGGCAGATGATGAAGAAGGGGTTACAGTACATGGATGAGGGTCTGGATCAGTTAGATATCAAGTAAGTAAAGTGTTTTGATGGTTAAAACTTGAAACGCACGAGCCAAATGATGGATTGCTATGCTTATGCAAAAACTATAAGTTTGGAAAGTTTTTTGATGTTCTGGAGCTTGGGAGTGTTTCAGGCCTCTAGCAATCGTGTTTTCTGTTGTATTATGTTTGTATATTAGTATGGAGAAGGTCTTAAGCCAGCTCTTCCACGGGTTTGTGAGTTATAGGCTTTTAGCACACTTTCTTGCTTTTGAAGCAAAGTGAAGGGACAAGGCCTTACCTACTTGTACTGGCTTGTTTAGGGTTGGTGTGAGTTCTATACAAGTTGACTTAGGTCTGTGGTACTTGTATGTGCAAAGGAGACAAGTTCAATGCTCAATATTTGTAAAGTTTGCAAAAGTGAAGCTTTTTCAAAATGGCAATGGCCACTTTATGCCATTTATGGAATTACAACTTGGATAAAGATTCTAGGGATTGGATTAAAGCTTTATCAACTGAGTAAGCATTAAATTATGGAGTAAGAAACAAGTTTGGGACCTGTAAAGCATGGATTAGGCAGCATAGGTACTGATTGGAACTTTGTTCTTCATTAAATGGCTTGAATCAAAAGTGAGAAATTGCCAACTTCATCTCTTCGATTCTCCATACTCAAAAATGATCTTGAGGAGTTCTTAGACATTTTGGAAATATTGCAATGTGCTCTATAACTCATCTTTGAAATTAATTTCAATACTCCTCTTGGAACTAGGTGAAAAATTTCCATGAAGTTGGGTCCAAAACCTGCCTAAATTAGGCCAAAAAATTCACTAAGTTATTTAGTTCATGAACATGTATTCTTAAATTTATATATTGAGATCCAAGAATCTTTAGGGAAAAGTGTGTGAAGCAAAGTTGTATATTTCATGGAGGTATACAACTTTCATGTTGGGAACTTCCTTTGAATCATTTTGTGTCATGGTGAAAAAATGGTCTAAAGTTGAGAAAAATAAGAAATTTTCTATACTTAGAAAATTTTCTAAGTTAAGAAAATTTTCAATTTTAAACCCTAATCTTAAATCCTTGATTTCTTGATGAACAAGTTTCACATTTTGACATGTTTTGGTGAATTGTGACCCCTTGGCACTTGATTTTGACCAAAAAGTCAAAGTTTGACTTTTTAGTGTACAGTTGACTTTTGATCAGTTGACTGCAAATTTCATTTGTCTATCAATGAATTTTAAATGTTTTGAACCATGTAATTAGGTCAAGATGATGCCATGGAACCCTTGGAATCATGCTTCAACTCAATTGGTCAATTGCTAGGTCAAAAATCAAAAAATGCCCTTCCTTAGTCAAAACCCTAATTTTGACCATTTTGCCCTTTTGATGATTTGATCAAATTTCTTGAGGAATTGTGATCCAAACTTGATCAAATGATACATATGAGTCTAAAATGTTGACGTTGATAAAAAATTATGAAGTTTGACTGTAAATGGGCCATGGTTCACTTTTTCCTTAATACAACTGATTTTCAGGTCAACTGTCCAATTGACTGATAAAAATGTGATTATAGGTTTTAAACTTGTCATGAGTAATCTTAGGGGTCCACAATGATGTTTGAAAGTCATATGGAGCATTGTAGTCCAAAAATCCTTGTGCAAACTCAAACCCTAATTTTGGTCATCATTGCATGAGGAGGTGTCTTGAGCTGATCAAACCCTAATGCAATCCTGAGTTCAAGAGATCTTGTGAGAATAACCTTGATAAATGAGAGGGAAAATTTTGGGGTACAACAATTGGGTTGTTTATTTGTTTTGTGTACAGGTTATTATGATTATATACTTTGTCTGTAATCTGGAATTCATCTGTATACAACTGTTACTCTGCCTAATTTTTGTGAAGACTAAATGCAATTGGAGCTTGGTATTCTTCAAAGGTTTATTAATTGTTTGCTTAGTTTCAAATCCAAAGGATGGAATTCTTAATTGACTCAATATGTCAAGTGTTGGTTTCTTGTTGGTTAGACGGTTCTTTTCCCTAGCTTTTACCTTATGCTTTAGGATAGTCTCTTCATCTCCTCCCATCTTCTTTAATTTCAAAAATATTCTCCCTCCTTTTGAAAACACTTCTTGTTTTAAGAACTCGAACCACTTTCATAATAAACTTGGACTTAAGTCCATGCAATTTCTTTTAAAATGTTTTCTTAATCAAACATTAATCAATTTAACAATACTTGGACATTTTTTGTGAGAAGACTAAAAGTCAATCAATCTCATTTAAACCATTTTTCCACTTTGGCTTTTGCTTTAAAAACTTTTCACAAAAGATTGGACTCTTGTCAATCCTTGTAGTGATGCAAACAACTATACTTCTACAATATGTAGTGAAGAGAGATATTTTCCACTTGGGTGTTGAGTGAGGTTTTGTTGATTTTAAAATCCAAGACATTCCTTCCACTTTGATATGAAGCAAATTATCCTTTCTCATGATAGTAGGTAGTACATATGTTTCCACATGGACAACGACAATGATGCCTTATCTCATAAAATTAACCAACACACTTGTGTTTCAAATTTTTTAAAGAGTAACTACGTGTACCCTGATTCCCTATTGCACGGAAGATGGTACATAGGCATTAAAGGTTCGCAACCGCAGAGCGTGCAAAAATCATTAAAAAAATGTACTTCTTTTTTCTCATCCCCACAATCTATTTTACATACAATATTTTATAGCCAAAATATACAGATTTTTCAAAGAGGTTCATGTGGAGTACCGTAGATGTTTAGGGTGCTAAAACCTTCCCTTTGCATAACCAACCCCCTTACCTAGAATATTTACCCCTCTTTTGGGTTATTCTCTCTTTTCCTATTCCTTCGGAAACAATAAAGCGCGGTGACAATTTTTATTTTTTGATCTGTACAAGTCTAGTCAATCCCAGGGCTTAGTCTTAAACATTTATACCGCTACAGGAAAAAAGGGCGACTTCACTGGGGAAAGATTGACCTCTTGCTTGTCTATCCCTAAGTGGGTTGAGCCTATCTTTGGTTATATCTGTATATGTGCTATTATGTGTTATATCTTATATGTTGTATATATGTTTGTCTGGATTTTCCTGGTTTTCAGGGTGCTTGGTGATTTCTCATAAGTCCTATACCCGGATTTGGGAAAACTTAAGATAGGACGGGAGGTATAGTCATGTTAACTTTGAGGGAGTAATTCAAAAAAAAGAGACATGAGACCCCCTACTCAGTGGAGGCCCCTTTGACTGTAGTTTTGTTTACCAAGTAATCGGGAAGATGTGCTGCTTTCGACCTGAGAGCCTGCTGAAACTGAGGATCGTAGAATACCTAACCCATCTTGGCCTTTTAGGTGTAGTGTGGAAGCTATGACGGAGTAATTCGGAAATAGCTGTCACGCGATACTACACTTGGACGAGTTTTTCTTTAAAATATTACTAGTTATCGAGTTAATTGGGAAGTTGGTAATATCTGAAGGAAGGATGTAGACTCTGGGAACCTTTAGAACCTTGTTCGGCAAGTGATAAATTCTAGACCATACCTTATGGGTAATACCTTCGACCTCATGCTCTTTACGTTGAACCTATGAACCATATGTTTGTGACCTTGTGTATGATTGTTGCATCATGCATTCATGCACTCATAAGCATCTTTTGAAGACGTTCTATTTCAAGGGACTTAAAAGTTGACTATTTGTGAAAATATCAGGTACTTTTTGACTATGGATTCTGGAAAAAGAAAGACTGGAAAATACAGTTTCAATGATCCCAAGATATATGAGCTAATGAGTCTGATTCTCGAGATTGAGTGTTCTGCAGGTTTTCAGAAGAAGTATGGGTCGATAATTTCTCTCATAAAGCTTAGGATGAAGGATGGTATTCTCTCGACCTTGGTCCAGTTCTATGATTCGATGTACCGATGCTTTACTTTTCCTGACTATCAGTTGATTCCTACACAAGAGGAGTATTCTTATCTGCTAGGTCTGCCTATTATCGATTGTATTCCTTTTACCGGTTTGGAGGGTGAGCCAAAACCAAATGAGATTGTTTCTTTGATCCATTTGGGTAAGTCTGAGGTTGAAGCCCACATGACTACTAAAGGAGGGATTAGAGGATTACCAACTCAATTCTTATTGGAGAAAGCTTGTTACTTCGCCAGGATGAAGAGTACAGTCGCTTTTGTGGCCATTTTTGCTCTACTTGCTTACGGGTTATTCTTATTTCCTAATGTGGACAAATTTATTGATATTAATTCCATCAGGATCTTCATGATTGGAAACCCATTTCCTACATTGTTGGGTGATACTTATTACTCTATTCATCTTCAGGATTCTTATCATGGGGGGATAATTATCTGCTGCATGCCTCTGTTATACCGGTGGTTTACTTCTCATTTTCCTCAGTCTGATGCTTTATGGGATATCAAGAAGGAACCCCATTGGGCTCATAAGATCATGACACTTACTTAGATATTGTTTGGTATCATCGGGCTTATCATGATGTAGAGATTGTCGACAGTTGTGGTAGTTTCCCCAATGTACCTCTTCTTGGTACAAAGGGAGGAATTAACTACAACCTTGTTATTGCACGATGACAACTTGGATATCCGATGAGGGATAAGACAAATAGTATTCATTTGAGTAGTTTCTTCCTGAAAGAGGGATAAGACCATATGGAAGCTAGGGAGCAGATTGTAAAGGCCTGGCGTCACATTCACAGGAAGAGTAGGAAGGACTTGGGACCTAGGGGGATGTTTCTTTGGAGCCTTATCTTCGGTGGGTATAAGCCAGAGCTATTCAGTTGAAGATACCATATTCTCAAGAAGCACTTATGCCTGATTTGTTTGTGAAGACCACTCCTCTCCTATTGGATGATGTGGAAGAACTACTTCTTGTTTAGTAAGGATGCAACATGAAAAGGAAGCTTGGAAGAATAAGTGTCAAACTCTAGATATTTCTTACTGATCAGACTTGAAGGAGAAAGACGACTTGATCGAGATTCTTGAGATTCAGGCTGTAGAGACGATGCAGAGGCGAGGGGATTTATTTTCCCATAAGCCTCAGTCAGGTTCTAGTTGCTCACTCCCTAATTCAGGTGATTGGAAGGAGGTTTCCTACAGATATGCGAAAGAGAACCAGAGGTTGAAGGCTCAGATTGCCAGACTTACCGGGAAGCATCAGCGTATAGAGTGATCTCCATCATCTTTGCTTCTTAGGGTTTTAGACTTTATTTTCATCTTGTACTTGGGATTATTGAAACTTGTAAACCATTTTGAAGTTATTATAATAAAATTTTCCAGTATTTCAAATGTGTTATTACTTTGATATTTGCAAATTGTCTATAAATCTTTAAGTCCCTTGAAATATTAATAATAAAATAAATCATGTGCATTTCACATTGTTGTACCCCAAAATTTTCCCTCTCATTTCTCAAGAAATCTCTCATAAAATCTCCATTAATTCAAGACTACACAAAGTTTGATCAGTTCAAGACACCTCCTCAACACTGACAACTCAAAATTAGGGTTTGAGTTTTCACAAGGAAAATTGGAATTTCAAGGCCTCAAATGACTTTCATGGATCATTAGGAATCCTCAAGATTTATCATGTTAAGTTTCAAGTCTTGGATCACAAAATTGCTCAGTCATTTGATCAAATGACCTAAAATCAGTTGTATTGAATAAAAAAGTCAACTATGTTCAATTTGCAATCAAACTTCAAGATTTTAGATCCATATCAACATTATGAACTCATATATGTCATTTGATAAATTTTGGATCACAATTCCTCAAATAAATTTGATTAGAACACCAAAAAGGCAAAATGGTCAAAATTAGGGTTTTGATTGAGAAGGCTCAGTTCTTGACTTTTAACCAAGAAAATGACTTGTTGGTTTAAGACATGATCTCAAGGATTCAAATGCTCCATCTTGACCTAATTGCATGGTTCAAATAACCTCTCAAGATTATTGGATTGGCAGATGAATTTCAGTCAACTGATGAAAAGTCAACTGTACACTGAAAAGTTAAACTTTGACTTTTTGATCAAAATCAAGTTTCAAAGATCACAATTTATCAAGACATGTCAAAATATGAAACTTGTTTATCAAGAAATTGAAAATTGAAAATTATCTTTGAAAAGTCAAAATTCTAAGACTTAGAAATTTTTCTAAGTGTTGGAAAGTTCACATGTTTTCATAACTTTGTGCCAAATTTCTACCATGATGCAAGATGATTCAAGGGAAACTTCCAACATGAAAGTTGTAGATCTCAATGAGATCTAAAACATTTTAGGGCATAACTTTTTCTATAAATTCTTGGATTTCAAGTTATTAATTTATGAAGACATGTCCATGAAACTAAAAAGACTTAGTGAAAATTTTCTCTAGTTAGGCAGGATTTTGACCTAACTTCTTGGCAACTTTTCACCTAGTTCTAAATTGAACCTTAAAAAATGCCCAACATAAAGGTTGTAGGGGATGTTACAAGCTTTCCAAAATATCCAATAAATCATTAAGATCATACTTGAGCTAAGAGAATCGAAGGCAAGAAGTTAGGGTTTCAAACTTGTTTTTCAAGTCATTTTCATGATGAACATTTGATCCAATCCATAGCCGTGCTGCATAATCCTCACTTTGAAGGCCTAAAACTTGTTTTCCACTCCATAATTAATGGTTTACACAACTGCTTAGACCCTTATCCAAGTGTTTGAAGCTTTTTCCAAAATGATTTTCCATTTATGGCACAAAGTTGCCATTTCCATTTTGATAAAGCATTACTTTTGCAATTGTCAAATTCTTGAGCCTCTCAATTGTTTCTCTGCACACAAGCAAAGTTAATACCAAAAGCAACATGTCTAAGGCCTCTACCAGCTCAGACCATGCTTGTACAACACTTTGAGACTTGTCTTCTCACTTTTCTTCAAAAGCAAATTATAGAGCCAAAAGGCTAGAACTCAGAAACCTTGAGTGCAATTGATCTCTAAACTTTTCCATACATATGCACAAGTCTATTGCAACATAAGGAATGAGCTCAAGAACCCCAGAACACTTCCAAACATTCTGCAACTCAAAATCTGCCATAACTTGTCAGTTTTGAGCTTCACATAGCCATCTCCAAATCCACTCGTGCGTATTGAGTTTTAACCATCCAAACACTTAATATACATCATATCAAAGTGATCCAGGCCCTTGTTTCTGGACTGTAACTTCCTTTGCACCTTTCACCATTCTCAAAACTCAAGCTTGCAACTTGACTTGAGTAGAGAGTTTCAGCCATCCTCAAAGCAAAGTAGGAGTTGGAATACACTCAAGGAGGTCCAGGCAAGCTAAAGAGATCATCAGGCCATCTCAAATTTTGCTCAAACTCCACACGTGAATCCAGCTGCAAGAGGTAAGTTTTCAAACTTCAATATCTTAATACAAGCATTTTTTGTGCATACACTCTGAAGACAAAATATAGATATCATTGCTCTGAAGCTGTACATATCCATAGTTTTCATTTATATTGCCCGAGCTTAGAGAATTTTAGGTTTAAATCTCTGAAAAAAGTTAGGTCAGGATTTGGTACTTTTAGAAATACATGCTCATATTTGATCGTTAGTCCAAATTATTTACATTTCTGAAATCCTGGTAAAATTTCTAACAAGTTTGATGTTGGAAGTTTTGAGAATGAATGAGAAATGAATGAGATACAGGGACCCTGGCTAGAGGTTGAAGATGAAGTGCATTTCTAGGTATGGATTTGTGTTATATATTTATGGTTTTGTTTAAGTTAACGGATGTACAGCCATCCCGGTGGTAAGGTAGCGCGCTTTTATGGTCAAGGTCATGGGTTCAAGCCCCAGCGCTGCCTTTTTTTTCTCTTCATATTTTTCAACATTTTCCTTTGTTTTTGCAAGTAGCCAGCACGCCTGGGCCTCCACATTGGGCTTTAGCATTTTTGCTTGTTCTGACCCCCTGTTTCCTTGTGACAACACAACCCATTTATCTTGTTTTATTCTTTTTTCTGATTTCCAAACAAAATCAAACTTGGGCCAGGCTTCAAACAAAAAACTGTTTTTTCTTCCAAACACCCTAAATTCCATTCTCACCCCCTGACTTTTATTTTTATATTATATTATATTATATTTTTTCTTTATTATTTATATTATTATTGTTGTTATTATTATTATTTATATTAATAAAAATACAAAAAAATAGTTTATTTATTTATATATCTAATATACTTATATTCTCTTATTTTTATTTCCTTTTTTAAACTAAAAAAGACAAAAATATTTTCTTAAACAAATTTAATTCTTTTTCTTATTAAATTAGTAATTAGATTTAGGTTTAGTTATTTTTATTTTTTAATTAAAATTAACTTAGAATTTAGGTTTTCTTTTAATTAATTAATTTCCATACTATTTTGATTAAACTTAAAACCTTTTCTAAAAAAACCTAAAAATGATTTCTTGATAAAATTTAATTTCTTTTCTTAATTAATTTAGGTTTAATTTTCTTATTTTTCTTATTTATTTTTCTTTTAGATAATTAGGTTAAAACAAAGGCTCTTTCTTAACAAAAACCAAACAAAAATCCATATCTTTTCCATTTACATCCTTGCACATTATATTTATTTATTTGTTGTACATTATTCAATTCAACATAGTTGTAATAGATAATTAGGTTTAATTCCTTGCAATCCCCATTTGTAAATTTGTATACCCCATCCCCAAATGATGTAATAGCGTAGTAAATTTACTTTCCGCATTTTATCGCTTTCATATAAATGCTAGTAATTAGGATTTGTATGGAAAGATAAAATCAATGCTTAGAGAACCATAATTCAAGATAAACCAAGCATGAAAAAATAAACACTTACACACTTACACCCCTAAGGTTAACTCCACTTGTTGCCTAAAAAATAGTCATGTTACGCATGTGGGATGTCTTAGCAAGAACAATCGAAATACAAGAACATAGTCCCTTGATGATGCTACAAATGTTGCCTTACAAATGATCTTAGTCCCTACAAGAGAAATGCTAAGATATTTCACAACATTGCTATCATGACTATACGGTGACCCACGCCCGTCCCTTTATATCCAAAGATAAGGCTTCTTACGGATCAATGGTAAGATAGAAATATCAAAGGAAAGGAGAGAAATGAACAAAAGACTTTTGAGTAGGTAGAAACGTTCTTAGTTGCTTGCTCACTTTCAAAACAAATACACCAAACACTTTCAAAACAAAACACACACTAAACATTTTCAAAAACAAACATATTTTCATATACACCAACACTTTCCATAAAATATTTTCAAAATTCCAACACTTTGTATACATTCTCTCCGAAACGAAAATCATTACAAAGTTTTCCTAAACGAAGGCGCCTTTTTAAAAATACTTTAAAAAACAACCACAAAGCACATTTTTTCAAACAAAGCAAGTGATCTAGCAAGCAACTAAGATCCCATAGATAACTATGGATGAAAAGGGTGCTAACACCTTCCTTTTTCATAATCTACCCCCGGAACTCAAGAAAATAATCTCAAAGGTCTTTCCTGTTATTTTCCACCTTTCATTATTGGATAAAAGAAAAGTCGGTGGCGACTCTTACTAACCGCAACATTGCAATCAAACGCAAAACATTCCAAGTCTGTTCTCCTACCGTATTACAGAACTGGCGACTCTGCTGGAGAAAAACTTAAAAGTGGGGTTATCTTAGGGCTAGATCACCTTTATTTGCTTTCATTTTTTGACTTGCTTGCTTTACATTTTAGTTCCTTGTTTGGGCTTGCTTTGATCCTCTACCCGGATCTGGGACACATTTTTAGGTAAGTAGCAATAGATTGTGGAAACTGTACGGCGTAGACCGATATGGTTAAAACAATGGCTACGTTAGTGTGACACATTTGTGGGTACCAGTATCCCTTGTGTTGAATCGAGGAGAATACGGGGCCGCTGAGTGGCGTCATGAAGCACTAACTGACCTTAGAACCTTAATTAAACAACTTGGCCATTATGGCGTAGTGAGATAACTGGTTTCGGTGGAAAGCTTAAAATTGGTTGATACTCGATACTACACTCATTGAGATTGGACTTTTGGAATATCTCAGCCACAAGAAAAGATTGATTGTGCTGAGACAATGCCTAAAAGAAAGGTCAGTGATATTGAGATCCTTTAGAACCCAATTACTATTACTAGGACAGGTTTGAGCCAACTAAAACTTCAAGAGGGTACTTACCTACAAACTCCATGCAAGCCTAAACCTAAGGACTTGTTTTCCTTGTGTGTATATGCTTACTTATACATAACATCATAAACACCATACACATTCTCACTAACCATTTCTAGGATTTAGGAATTTATCTTTGTTTTTGTTTTGTAGGCCATGAACTTCTTCCGAAGAAACACCATTAGAATCAACTTTGTGAAAGCACACCCTCAACTCCAAGAGTTAGCGTCAAGGGTACCTGAAGAATCTCCTTTCACTAAGATGGTCGACTCCTCAGTTTGGCTACCTCTAATTTCCAAGAAGAGATGATGTGTGTGCTCTTCCAATTCTTTAACCCCATGCATCATTGCTTCACCTTCCCCGATCATCAGTTAGTACCAACACTAGAAGAATTCTCTTTGCTATTAGGAGTGCCCGTGCTTGATCAAACACCATTCACCGGTTTAGAAGGGATTCCAAAACCTGAAGTCATTGCCGAAGTCCTGCATCTGAAGAGAGCCGACATTGTAGTAAATTGGGAGACAAGAAGCGGAGTTCAAGGGTTCCTAGCCAAGTTCTTATTGGAGAAGGCTCGTTCATTTTGGGAAGATTTAGATTTTCAAGCTTTTGAGGATGTCCTCGCCCTTCTCATCTATGGTTTGGTTCTATTTCCCAACTCGGACCAATTCATAGACGTGAATGCCATCACAGTCTTTCTCTCTCGTAATCCTATACCTACCTTGCTGGGAGACATTTTACATTGTTTCCATACCCGTACCATGAAGAAAAGAGGTACTCTCTTGTGTTGTATTCCCCTACTTGCCAAGTGGTTCACTTCACACTTACCTCGATAAATATTGAAGAACGAGCAAGGATTGAGATGGTCCCATAGGCTGATGACGCTCAAACATTCAGATATTCACTAGTGTTCTCGGTCCTTAAAGAACGTTACTATCATCGACCGTTGTGGGGAATTCCATAATGTCCCTTTGCTTGGCATTAGGGGAGGTATCACTTACAACCCTTGCTTAGCCTTGCGACAGTTTGGGTATGGCCGAAGAGATGGTCCTCATGATATGCTCATCCAAGGAGTGGTATTCGACTACGAGAGTGACGATCAAGGCTACCGTCAAAGGTTTGTACGAGCTTGGAGGATGGTAAACAAAGTGGATAGTAAGACGCTAGGATACAAGAATTCTATTCCCCTTGAGCCTTACCTTAGGTGGGTACGAGCTCGTGATCAGAAACTTGTGATGCCTTACCCCTCCATCCTACCAGTTATCATGGAGCTTGTAGTTGAAGAAGAAGTCTCGTATACTGTCCTCCATCCCAAAATGCCTACTTCTCTTGAAGACTTGCAAAAAGGTTAGATTCAACTAAAGGAAGAACGAGTCACTTTCGAAGCTCAGTGCTATGCGAGTGAGAAAAGGGTTTTGGAGCTTACAAAGAAACTACATGAAGAACGGAGCTTGAACGTCTATCTTGCACCAAAGATAATGTGTCCAACCTTTTTATCTCAAATATTTATTTTGTAAGCCCAAGAGGCATGTTGTAGTCATTTTGAACTAATTAATGAAATTTGACGTTTGTTCATTCTTTGTCTATACAAATTTAAATTTCATAAATCCTTGAAATCATTTGCATATACATCTTCCATGCATCATAACATAACATGTTTTCCACGACAAGTTTCCTTATCTTTCTGTTGTTTATTTCAGCAAGATGGATTTTGAGAAAACAGTGAAAGACCTACAAGCATAAAACTCTCAGTTTCAAGAGACTCTGCTGACCCTGGTCAAGGGCAACAAGATCTGATGGCGTTTCTAGCATCCAAAAAGAAACCAAAGAGGAGAGCTATAGTCAATATGTGTAAGAGATTCAGAGAGCCGATCCATCAGATACCAGTAGTGGAAGACTCGTCTGAGGAAGACGAGAATCAAATTGGAGAAGTAAGGAGTACCCAGGCTGGGTATATCAATGATCAAGCGTCTGATGATGAAGATTATTTTGATGATCAGTATTCCCCTGCCGATGTTAAGTATAAGCAGCTAGAGGACAGACTGAAGGCCGTTGAGATTCAAGTCGTCCCTAATTCGGATTTTTATGATTTGGGTTTAATATCTGGGGTTGTCATTCCCTACAAATTCAAGATACCAGTCTTCGCTAAATACGATGGGGTTTCCTGCCCAAAACTTCACCTGAAGTCTTATGTGCGCAAAATTCAACCACACACCGCCGACAAGAAATTTTGGGTTCACTTCTTTCAAGAAAGCTTGGCTGGGACCCAACTAGAGTGGTTTTTACCAATTAGAGGGTTCTTGTATCCATACATGGGAAGGCTTAGCCACCGCTTTCTACCACCAATACCCGTACAATGCCGACCTGGCGCGAACAAGAGTTCAACTGCAAGACATGACAATGGGTAAGAGTGAAGGGTTCAAAGAGTACGCCCAAAAGTGGAGGGATCTTGCTAGTAGGGTCCAACCGCCATTAATTGATAGGGAGCACATTGATATGTTTATGGGCACTTTATCTGGTCCATTTTTCAACTTGTTGGTTCGTTGTTCTTCATTCGGTTTCACCGAACTGATCTTAACCGGTGAAAGAGTTGAAAGTGGTATCAAAATCGGGAAGATTCCCATAGCATCTTCTTCCACCTCCAATCCAGTAAAGAAACCTTTTACCAGGAAGAAAGAAATGAATGTTGTGTATGGGGAAAGGGCCCGTACCAAGAAGGATGACCATCCGTCCGTTAAAGCTGTTCGGATTTCCAACCCATCACATGTTCAAAGACAATCTTACAATCATCAACGGTTTGAGGCTCCGCAAAGATAATTCACAAGGATAGGCATTTCGCTATCCCAAGCCTTACAACACCTGTTAAAGGCTAATTTGGTGACATTGCGTGATCCTCTGACTAATCTAGATACCTCTTCACCTAAATACAATTCGAATACCAAGTGTGCATATTCACTCGAATAGTCCCGGGCATGAGACTGACCAATGCTGGGCACTGAAGAATAAAATCCAAGACTTAATAGACAACAAGACCATCGAATCCTACTCCAACTCTGAATGTAATCACTACGCCTATGCTAAATCATGGCAAGGGTGTCAATGTTGTTGAAGACACCATTGTTGTTTCTTCCGTTGAAGACTTGACTACTCCGTTAACCATTATAAAAAAAAATCTGTTGAAAGCCAGGATTTTCCCTGGTTGTTTAAAGGATTGTGATTGCTGCGCCAAATAACTCAATGGATACAAATGGATGAAGGAAGGCATTCAACGCCCGATGAATAGCCATGAGATCCTATTTGAGAAGACTCCGTCTGCCAAAAGTTTGACCAATAAGTTTGAAGACCTCTCCATCATAACTATCTCAAAAAAGCATCTTAGGATCTCCTCCAAGGGGTCTATCAGGATCTCAAATGAACCGACTGTTGCTCCTCTGATAATTACCACCCCTGGGCCAATTCCGTATTCTTCCAACAAAGCAATGCCATGGAACTATGGTGCTGAGGTGTTTTACCATGGAATAAAGCAAGACACTTGGATTGAAGAAAGCAAAGCTGGCGACATTGGTAACATTACTGGCTCTAGTAAGGTGACCAGAACTGGGAGAATCTTTTCACCCAACATCTCACCACCAACTGCTACAAAGGCACCTGTCCGCATCACCACTGCTAAGCCTAATGCTGATACAAGGTGAAAAGAGAAGATAGTTGAGCCTGTTGAGACAGAGATACCCGCAAAAAAAATTGCTGATGGGGAACCTTCCGCTCGAGAAATGGATAAGATCTTGAAAATTATAAAAAGGAGTGATTTCAAGATAGTGGAGCAGTTGTGGAAAACCCCTTCCAATATTTCCATGTTATCTTTACTACTCTATTCCGATGCTCATACTCGAGCGTTAATCAAATTCTTGAAGAAGGCTCATGTCCCTCATGAGACCACGACATACCAGTTTGAAAATTGTGTGGAAAGCTTGACGGCCGATAATGGTTTGGGGTTCTCGGATACTGATCTGATACCACTGGGAAAGAACCATAACAAAGCTCTGCATGTTTAGGTGGAATGTAAGGGGACTACCCTAGCACATGTTCTGGTTGACTCTGGATCTTCTTTAAACGTGCTACCCAAGGGGGCTTTGGACCGTTTATACTGCGAATGACTAGTTTTGAAACCAAGTGATATTATTGTGAGGGCTTTCGATGGGTCCAAAAGGACAGTTCATGGAGAGGTGGATCTCCCAATCAAGGTGGGCTCACAGATTTTCAACTCTACTTTCTACATCATGGATATCCGTCCTGCTTACTCCTGTTTGTTGGGTCGCCCTTGGATCCACGGAGCAGGGGCAGTAACGTTAACTCTTCATCAAAAGCTCAAGTATCCAGTCAAAGGAAGGATTGTCACTGTCTGTGGTGAGAAGGAGTTCATGGTAAGCCACCTCAACTCTTTCAAATATGTGGAGATGGATGGAGAATTTATAGAAACCCCGTGTCAGGCTTTTGAAGTTGTGCCACCAATGGTTGCTACTGCCAAATTTTCCTCTGATGTGTCCAAAGCTGTTAAGGTCGTGCCAAAGATGGTTTCATTTAAAGATGCTCGTGCTGCAGTTGAAGAAGGAAGTTGTGATACTTGGGGGCAACTCCCTGAGATCCCATTCAAAGCAAAAAAATGTGGTTTGGGTTTCACTATCAAGGCTCAGAAAGAAGTGAGGCGCGCTCGTGCTGGAAATCCCCCTCTCTGTATTGGAATCCATGAAGTTAACGTTGTGGGTGATTCTGATGACGATGTTGCATTTGAAGAATGGGTATATCCTACTACAATAAAGCTCAACAATTGGCATGCAAAGGACTTCGTTCCCGTCTCCTTCATTGAGGAGTAATTACTTGTTTATTGCTTTCTATTAATTCAAGAACATTTTGTCTGTAATATTAAATAATGACTTTTAAGCCATGTGCCTGGCCCGAGGCTTTATGGTCCATTTGTCAAGGGTTTCATTTATGTTCATTTTTATCATATGATCATTCAATACAAACCATTGGAATTTTTTGCATTCGAACTTTTGTGCTCATTATCTTTCTTCAATGCATTTTTCAAAATAGGCATGTATCTTACATGCACACACACACACACACACACACACACACACACACACACACACACACACACACACACACACACACACACATACACACACACACACACACACACACACACACACACACACACACACACTCTCTTGCAGGTCCTCATCCACTCCGGATCTCATTGCCAATGACTCTACTATTGCCAACTATGACTTCAAACGTCCAATTAACCAAGCCAAAGACGAAGGCGAGGAATATTGTGAAATATCGGGAGAACTAGCCAGACTTCTATTACAAGAGGAAAAAGCTATTTATCTGCACGAAGAGTCAGTTGAAGTCATCAATCTAGGTACTGAGACAAACAAGAAAGAGGTCAAGATCGACACTAACCTGGAAGCAGTGTCAAAAGAAGATTGGTTCAGATGTTGCATGATTATGTGGAAGTGTTTGCTTGGTCGTGTGAAGATATTCCAGGGTTTGATACCGACATTTTAGTTCATCATCTGCCGAAAAAGGAAGATTGTCCTCCTGTCAAACAAAAATTTCATCGCATGAGGCCTGACATGTCTGAAAAGATAAAAGCCGAGGTGATGAAACAATTTGACACATGATTCCTAGTTGTGACGTCTTAGCCCCAATGGGTTGCAAATGTGATTCCAGTACCAAAGAAAGACAGAAAAGTTCGTATGTGCATAGATTATAGGGATCTGAATATGGCAAGCCCCAAGGATGATTTTCCTCTACCTCATATTGATATCTTGGTCGATAACACTGCTCAGCATAAAGTCTTCTTTTTCATGGACGGTTTCTCCGGCTATAATCAAATTAGGATGGCTCCCAAAGACATGGAGAAGACCACTTTCGTTATGCAAAGGGGCACCTTTTGCTACAAGGTCATGCCGTTCATATTAAAGAATGTAGGGGCAACATATCAAAGATATATGGTATCTTTGTTTCATGATATGGTGTCTATATGGATGATATGATTGCAAGATCACAAACTGAAGAGGAACATCTCGATCACCTATACAAGCTATTCGAGTGGCTGAAAAAGTACAAGTTGAGGTTAAACCCTAATAAATGCACATTCAGAGTACGATTTGGAAAACTTCTAGGTTTTGTTGTCAATGGTAAAGGCATGAAAGTCGATCCTGCCAAGGTAAAAGCCTGTAGAAACGAGTTTTTTTAATCAAGAGTCTCCGCTATTACTTTTTATCCTAGGGAAGGGAACCTAACATAAAACCCTAATTCGTAGGAAGAGATTCTAGGTTACAGACTCAATTAGACGAAAGGAATGTGTTAGGCACCTTTCATCTACCTTGTTCACAAGGATATTAAGCTCTAGGTTTAGGTTTGGGGTAAACTGGATTTTAAGTTTTAATTAGAAAGAGGGTTTTAAAAAAAATTTATAGGGGAACTCGCTACGATTTTTTATCGTATGCCTATGTATCCTCTTATGAGGAATCAGAGTCCCAATTCGTGATTCGTATGTGTGATACGGTTGGAGAACTGACTTGATGTTCTGCGTTTCGATCGCATTTGTGCGGATAGCAAGAGTCGCCACCGACTTTTCTTTTATCCAAAAGGAAAGGTAAAAAAGCACAGGAAAGACCTTTCGAGATTATTTCTCGGGTTCGGGGGGTAGATTATGAAAAGGGAAGGTATTAGCACCCTTTTCATCCATGGTTTTCCATGGGCTCTTAGTTACTCGTTTAGACCACTTGCTTTAATTTGACAGTGTGCTTGTGATGTGGGCTTTGAAAGTATTTTGAAAAATCTCTTTGTAATGGTTCTCGTCTCTATAAGAACGCGTACAAAGTTTTATTTCGAAAAGTGGTTCAAAGACGTGTTTGTGAATCATGTTTCGAAAAGTGTTTTGAAAAGATGTTTTGCAATGGTTCTCGTCTCTATAAGAACGTATACAAAACATTTTGTCTTTTTGAAAATGTTTTGAAATGAAAGTGTAGGTGTAAAAAGTTTTTATCGTGAGCAAGCGAGTAACTAAGAGCGAATCTATCTACTCGAAAGGTCTAAAATTGTTATTTTCTTCCTCATTTTAATGGTGCTATCTTACCATTGATTTGATAAGAAGCCCCACCGTTGGATGTGAAGGGACAGGCGTGGGTCAATTTTTACAGTCATCGAAGGCAACTTATAAGACGCTTTTGCAACTTTTGTAAGGGACGAGATCATTTTATCGAAGGAAACATCGAGGGTCATCGAGGGACTACGATCTTTTTTATCGAAGGGTCATTGCTAAAGTGTCCCATATTCGAGGGACATGATTGTATTTCTGAGGCAACGAGCGAGGTTACCCTAGAGGTGCGCGTGTGAAAAAGTGTGTTGGTTTCAAGTTATTTTATTCTTTGATTAGGTTATCTAGCGATTGATTTTTGAATCTTACCATACACGCCTAATTACTATACAGTATATGGAAAAAATTAAATTGTGGGAATTGAAATTCTACGCTATTACAAAGTGTTCGAGAATGGGGGTACAATTTTTACAAATGGGGATGAATCAAATGTGATAGAAAGGTCCGAATAACAAACAATATAACCAAATCGAATTTTGTGCAATTTAATTAAAGCTATAATAATCCATGAAAATAAAATCAACAAAATATGGAAATGAAATGTTAAGTATTTACTTGAAAAGAGAAAAGTGAAACCTATTCTAAAAAATAAAATGATTGACTAAAAGAAAATTAAAATCGTATGCATTATATTTTTTTGTTTTTTAATTATGTAAGATTAAATCTAAAACAAATTTTATTAAAGAAAGAAAAAGAAATTGATAAAAAATAATCACAAAATCTATATCAAATTAATTATATAAAAAAATACTTTAAGTGTTAATAGCATTTTGTATAGAAAAAAGGAATAAGAAGAAAATAAATTAATAGACAGCATGGGCTTATGGAAGATTTGAGAATGAGGCCCAAAGAAACTAAATGTTATTCTTGCTGTAACAAAAAAAACAGGCAAAGGGGGTGAATCCAGTAAAAACGAAATGGGCTTAAATGGGGCAAGGCAAGGGGTGATCCAACTCATGTCCAACAAACAAAACCCAAGCTTAAACTAAGCTTAGTTACTGATTAAGGGGGAAAAACAAAATTAGGGTTCTTGGAACTTTGTCACTCACGGCGCCACTAGTTCATCTCTTCCATTTTTGATGAAACCTCTAAACAATCTCACTACCCGTCCCTGTTTCATTTCGCGAACAAAATCGCTCTCTCCAATAACATGCTACCTCCTTATCTCATCGTGATTTGCATCTTTTTGAAACCCTAATTTCGGATTTAAACCTAAAAGAACCGAAATTGGTTTATCTGTGACCTTCCTAAAACTCTCCGTTACCGAAACGCAACCGTCTCGTCTCCCTAATTAAGCTCTAGCGATTTTCTTTGGAAAAAAGGGTAAGGTTTCAGTTATGTTCAAAAAGGTTACAAACTTCATTGATTTTTCTATCTTGATTGTGTTTTTTTGTTAATTAAAACTTTGCTCTCTTAGATGCAGAAAATGCGCTTATGGAAAATATGGAAAAGAGAAAAAACCCATACCTGTTGGAGTTTTACAATTTCTTGTGATTTTCTGTGAAATAGAAAGGGAGAGGCGAGAGCGAGGATGGTGTTCCAATGGTGGCGGAAGTTTCACAAGGGGAAGAGATGGTTTCACTAGTTTGTCAGTAATCTCTTCTGTTTTCTTTAAATGATGGTGATGCTGGTTATTGTTCTTCTGGTTTTGGGATTTTTGTGATAGTTATGTTGCTGATTTTGTTATTCTGTTTTTTTTTTGGATTTTTGTGATAGTTATGTTGCTGGTTTTGTTCTTCTGTTTTTTTGGGATTTTTGTGATAATTATGTTGCTGGTTTTGGTTGTTTGATGGCTTACTGGTTTTTGGTTGTTTGATGGTAACTGGTTTTTTTTGGATTGGTGAAGCTTGTTGCAGGTTTGGAGTTTTGAGGTTTGGTTACAGTTTCTTTAGTTTGATGGTGGTGACTGGTTTTTGTTGTTTGTATGGTTAACAGTTTTGTGAGATTTTGGTTTTGGATTTGTTGATGGTTAACAAGTTTTTGCTTTGATGCTTGGTTCAAGTTTTTGGGAGTTTTGATGGTTAACAAGTTTTTTGTTGTGATGAGGGTTATTATGTTTGAGATTTGGTTCAGGTTTGGGATGTTTGAGGCTTACTGGTTTTTGGTTTGATGATGGTTACTGTGTTTGAGATTTGGTTCAGTTTTTTGAAGTTTGGCTTGGTTACAGGTTTTTCGTTTGAAGCTTCTTAACTATCTTTTCAGTTTGAGACTTGTGTTTTTTTTTCTATTGTCATGCTTCTGTTATATTGACTCCTCAAAAATGTTGTGGCCTCTTGGTCTTTGGTCTCCATAATAGGTCTTGCTTACAGCAGGTTTTGCTTACAGCAGGTTTTGCTTACAATAGGTTTTAATTTTTAGCAATTTTGATGATTCTTGGGTTTGCAGCAGCTCCTCTTTTGTAGCAAGGCTTTTGCAGAATGTGCATTTTGGGCAATTCCAATAACCTAGGTGACTTCTTTCCTCTCTTCTCTCTCAATGACAATAAAAAAGCAAATTGCTCTTTTGCCTTTTTTTTTCCTAATTCTGAAAGGTTTGCAGTTGGAAAATGATGACTTCTTGAGCAAGCTTTGCTATTTTGTTTGATTTAGCTATTTGCTTATTTGCCATACTTGCCATACTGCTGCACGGCTGCCTGCTTTAGCTTTTGTTGATGCTGTTGTTATTTGTCCAGTTGGGATGCTGTTTGTTGTTTAGTTTGCGCTTCTGTTTGTGATGCTGTTTGGACAGTTTGTGGCATTTTGTTTGGTTCAGTTTGCGCTGCTGTTTGTTTGGTTTAGCTTGCGCTGCTGTTTGGACAGTTTGTAATGCATTTTGTTTGGACAGAGTTTGTAGCATTTTGTTTGGACAGTTTGCTTGCGAATTTCTTTTCTTCTTTCTTTTTGTGAACCAAGAAGGGTAACCTTCTTGTGATTTGCAACTAGGAGAAATAGGTGGTGATGAAATAAAATGGCATTCTGATTCCACATTGCAAACCTTAATGATGAATACTTTTTGTTGAAATTTTTTTGTTCATGCCCAAATAATTTGCACTAACCATGTTTTTCTTTCTTTTGTTTTCATGTGAGCAAAATGGAGATGACAAAGCAAGGAACGCGGGAAATCTGTGGCAAGCATGGAAGTCTTGGAGATAAACAAAAGAATTTGATACAACTTCAATCTTCAAACAAACATAGACATAAATTAATTCTCCTAGGCCAATCAATCATTTTGATTTTATTTATAATTTAGAAAAATCATTCTTGTATTGTATCCAATAGTTGTACCAATTCATCTTTAAATACAATAAGTTGTAAAACATAAAGTATTTAAAAGAATAAATTGTTTTGTAACAATGTTTGAAATTGGAGAAAATCTTATGAAATATTCTGGTGTCACTTGAAATCCTTTATCAACAACAACTTGTAATTTCTCTTCGCATCCTAATTGATTTTCGAAATTCCCAATCAAGATATTTGAAATAAAATGTTCCAGTCTGGTAACTTAAATTCCAAGTAATCCCAATAACTTTGTAACTGCATTTCAAATGAACACGCAATGTATATTCCATTTCCTAACCAAACAAATGTTTTAAGGACGTAAATCATCTGGTCAACCTGGATCCCACAATCATGATTGTCCTAAATGACAGTCTTAACCTCCATCTCTTGTCCCAAACAAACCATACTCTAAGAACAAACATTATCATTTCAGTAAACTGCGTTTAAAAAAAATTCAAAATCAACCAAATGCCTTGTGATGATTTGATAATTTTAAAGTTTTCCAAACTCAAATTTCTTCCGATTCTTTGAAGACAAACCCGTGATCGACATCACATCTGACCATGAACAGACAGAATCGTCTCAAAATCTTGTAGCTTGAAGAAATCATAAGTACAACCTTGAGGAAGCATGAAGACCTGTGAAAGACAATTGGATCTTTGAGAACTCATTTTCTTATGAGAATTGCAAGAAACCCTAATTGCTGGTTTACTGCCACAGAAGAGAATCTGTCTGGTCGATTTCTGAGCCAACTTGAATATCCGAGAAACCCTAGGGTTGTGTCTTCTATGAAAAAATGGGAGGGAAAATTTTGGGGTACAACAACTGCCCCTGTTCAATTTTCTTAAACTTGAAAAGCGAGATCGACATGTTTGTCGTTTGTGGCTTGAAAGTAGAAGATAATTGAACACTAGAGTGCCCAGAAATTTACACTTGATGTCGCGCTGGTTTGATTGTGTATGGAAATGGGCTTAAAGAGGTCATTTGGAGAAACAAAGGAGAATTGTCGGTGATGGGCTTGTAGATGCCATCCAAAGGTGATTGTTGACGGAAAGTTTGAACTGGATCTGAATCAAGAATGAATCAGAATAAACCGTTGAGAGATTTATCTGAAATAGTATAAATCTGGAAATGAATTAGAATAAATTGTTGAGATATTTATCTGAACCAGTAAAAATCTGGAGATGAATCAGAATAAATCATTGAGAGATTTATCTGAAACAGTAAAAGTTTGGAAATGAATCAGAATAAATCGTTGAGAGATTTATCTGAACCAGTAAAAATTGGAGATGAATCAGAATAAACCGTTGAGAGATTTATCTGAAACAGTAAAAATCTGGAGACGAATCAGAATAAACCGTTCAGAGATTTATCTAAACTAGTAAGAATCTGGAAATGAATCAGAATAAACCGTTGAGAGATTTATCTGAAATAGTGAAATCTGGAGACGAATTAGAACAAACCATTGAGAGATTTATCTGAACCAGCAAAATCTGGAAATGAATCAGAATAAACCGTTGAGAGATTTATCTGAACCAATAAAAAATTTGGAGACGAATTAGAATAAACCGTTGAGATATTTATCTGAACCAGTAAAAATCTGGAGACGAATCAGAATAAACCATTGAGAGATTTATCTGAACCAGTGAAATAATCTGGAGATGAATCAGAATAAACCGTTGAGAGATTTATCTGAACCAGTGAAATCTGGAGACGAATCAGAACAAATCGTTGAGAGATTTATCTGAACCAGCAAAATCTGGAAATGAATCAGAATAAACTGTTGAGAGATTTATCTGAACCGGTAAAAATCTAGAGACGAATCAGACTAAACCGTTGAGAGATTTATCTAAACCAGTAAAAATCTGGAGACAAATCAGAATGAACCGTTGAGAGATTTATTTGAACCAGTGAAATAATTTGGAGATGAATCAGAATAAATCGTTGAGAGATTCATCTGAACCAGTGAAATAATATGGAGATGAATCAGAATAAATCGTTGAGACATTTATCTAAACCAGTAAAAATCAGCCTTTTCTCGGGAACTGATATGTATTTGACTTGTTGAAGATTTGTATCCATCGGAAGTTTGTTGATAATAATTGTCAAATGTCTCTTTCCTGTAAAAAGGTGAAGAGCTAATTGTATGCAATGCTATGATGTATGTGATGCATGGTGTGATGCTTGCCTCTCAAAATAAATGAGATTGCACTGTATGCACTTGAGTTGCCAATGTTATGACGTATGTATGCGAATGTATGAGAAGTAAAAGATTGTTCGTGCCGTAGCGTTGCTGGAAGTGGGGAAAATAAATCCCCTCTGAAGTACTTATGGGTAAATTTCCAGGTAAAAACTCTGTTGCAGAAGGGAAAATCCAGACATTGCTTGTGATATTCTGCTGGGGAAATCTGAGAAGTTGGGCAACTTACTGGAGACACTTTGGACCAGTGGTTGGAAATTTTTGCTCTGGCTGGAGAAAGTACCTGCGGGGGTTTTATGGAATGGCTCACAGATATCACTCTATTCCTTAAAGTCACTAGTAATTGTCTTTCCGTTTTTATTTATTTATTTGCAACAATAATCACGTTCAAATGCATATGTTCAAAATAAATCATTGGACGTTTTTGTAAATAAAACGTAGAAATAAGAAAAACAAATGGTTTTTCACTTTCAAAAGGGATATCTTTGTATTAACTTGAACAAGTGTTTTTTGTAAAATGAGACAAAGCATTCTGGCAAGAGAATGTCATCGTAAAAAATGAAAATTTATACAAAGAAAAGGTAGCTATGTGAAATAATCCCATGGGGTTCCCGTTCTACTATAGCCTTCATGTCTCTGAATGTCTTGTCTGCTGGTCGCCTCGGCGAAGTCAATTGGATTGATTTAGAGCCAATTGAGTTGATTGGTTGCCGCTGAAGATTTTTTTCCAGATTATCCAACGGGACATAGTCATACGCTTTAATCCCTAACTTTTGCCTGGACCGCCCTCTCGGGTTTTCAGTCCACCGGGATACCCTTTTTTGCCCAAGCCGCCCTTTCGGGTTTTCGACTTACCGGGTGTACAGATTTTTTTATATTTTCATCCCTTATTTTTGCCCGAACCCTTTTGGTTCACCGGGAAGCCCTTATTTTTGCCCAGGCCAGTCAACCTAGCGGGTCTTTGATCATGCGTAGTATCTTTTAACTATGTCCGTATTTACAGGGTGCGGGAGGTCATCGCCATCCATAGTAGTCAAGATCATTGCTCCATCAGAGAAAATGCTTTTGATTACAAATGGCCCTTCATATGTAGGGGTCCATTTTCCCCTGGGATCACCTTGTGGCAAAATGATACGCTCGATTACCAGGTCACCGACCCGATATACCTGACGTTTGACCTTTTTATTAAAAGCTTTAATCATGCGTTTTTGGTACATCTGACCATGACAGATAGCTGTAAGCCTCTTCTCATCAATCAAGTTTAGTTGGTCAAATCGAGTCTGAATCCAATCTTCTTCATTCAAACCAGCATCCAACATGATTCTCAGAGAGGGGATCTGAACCTCAATAGGTAAGACGACTTCCATGTCGTATACGAGAGAAAAAGGTGTTGCCCCAGTTGATGTGCGAGCTGTGGTACGATACCCATGGAGAGCGAATGGTAGCATCTCATGCCAGTCTTTGTATGTGACTGTCATTTTCTGTATGATCTTCTTAATGTTTTTGTTAACAACTTCTACATCACCATTCATCTTTGGCCGGTAAGGGGAAGAATTGTGATGCTGAATCTTGAATTGCTCACACAAGGTGGTGATCATAGTATTATTCAGATTTGTACCATTATCAGTGAGGATTCTCTCTGGGATATCGTACCGACAGATAAGATTCTTTTTGATGAACCGGGCGACCACATTCTTAGTAACGGAAGCAAAGGAAGCTGCCTCAACCCATTTTGTAAAATAGTAAATGGCCACCAAGATAAAGCGATGTCCATTGGAGACTGTTGGCTTGATTTCCCCAATCATATCGATTCCCCACATAGCAAAGGGCCAAGGAGCCGTCAAGACGTTCAAAGGAACCAGAGGTACGTGCACTTTGTCAGCATAGAATTGGCACTTATGGCAAGTTCGAGAGTGTTGATAGCAATATGCCTCCATGGTAGACCAATAATAGCCTTCCCGTAGGATTTTCTTTGCCATTGTATGCCCACTGGAATGTGTACCAAAAGTGCCTTTCATGTAGTTCAGCCATGATCCTTTCAGCCTCAGCCTTGTCTACGCACCGAAGCAATACCGAGTCATGACTGTGTTTGTACAGAATGCCGTTACTAAGGAAGAACTTAGCCGAGAACCTTCTCAGGAATTTCTTGTCATTCACTGAAGCTCCTTCTGGATATTCCTGAGACTCGAGATACCTTTTGACTTCATGAAACCAAGGCTGGTCCACTACTTCTTCGGTATTAATCTCGTGACAGTAGGCTGGTTCATTCATTCACTCAATGGAGATTTAAGGAGCCTCGTTATCCCAATTAAGTTTAAACATAGATGACATTGTAGCTAATGCGTCTGCCAGCTGATTTTCTTCTCGCGGGAAATGCTCGAAGGTAATCTTCTCGAAATGCGGCAACAATGTCAACACATGTTCTTTATAAGGGATAAGATTGGTGTGCTTGGTATCCCATTCCCCTTTGACTTGACTGATGACCAAATCTCTAAATACATCCAAGTGTTTGATCCCCAAGTCTATGGAAGCCTTGAGACCAAAGATGCATGCTTCGTATTCTGCCATGTTGTTTGTACAGTTGAAGCAGAGTCTAGCAGTAAAGGGAGTATGACATCCTTCAGGAGATATAAGTACGACGCCGATACCATTGCCAAGTGCCTTGGATGCCCCATCAAAGAATAGGGTCCATCGGGATCCTTGTTCAGGTCCGTCATATGGCCTGATCTCTTCGCAGTTGTCTAACATCATGATGTCTTCATCCGAGAATTCAAACTTCATGGACTGATAGTCTTCTACAACTTGGTGAGCGAGATGATCAGCCAATACACTGCCCTTTATAGCTTTCTGGGTAGTATACTGTATGTCGTATTCTGTCAGGATCATCTGCCATCTTGCTATTCTCCCAGAAAGAGCAGGCTTCTCAAAGATGTACTTTATCGGATCCATTTTAGATATCAACAAAGTAGTGTGGGTCAACATATACTGTCTCAGCCGGCGAGCAGCCCATGCCAGAGCGCAACAAGTTTTCTCGAGCAGTGAATATCTTGTTTCACAGTCGGTAAACTTTTTGCTCAGGTAATAAATAGCGTGCTCTTTTCGGCCAGACTCGTCATGCTGCCCCAACACACACCCCATTGAGTTTTCTAAAACAGTTAGATATAAGATCAATGGTCTTCCTTCGATAGGTGGCAACAACACAAGAGGTTCTTGCAGGTATTCCTTAATTTTGTCAAAAGCAACTTGGCATTCGCCGTTCCATCTGACTACTTGATGTTTCTTCAAGAGTTTGAAGATTGGTTCACAAGTAGCTGTCAGGTGAGAAATAAACCTGGCTATGTAATTCAGACGTCCCAAGAATCCTCTAACTTCTTTCTCAGTACGAGGAGATGACATTTCTCGTATCGCTTTAACCTTGGTAGGATCAACTTCGATACCCTTGTTGCTGACGACAAAACCCAAGAGTTTACCAGACCGTACTCCGAATGTGCACTTGTTTGGATTCAATCTCAACTTGTACTTCTTCAGCCTCTCAAATAGCTTCTGTAGGTGATCAAGGTGTTCTTCTCCCGTCTGCAATCTGGCTATCATATTGTCTACGTAGACTTCTATCTCATGGTGTATCATGTAATGAAATAAAGCTACCATAGCGCGTTGATAGGTTGCCCTAGCATTCGTCAGTCCAAATGGCATGACCTTATAACAGAAAGTGCCCCACTATGTAACAAAATTCGTTTTCTCCATATCCTCAGGCGCCATTTTGATTTGGTTATAGCCCGAGAAGCCATCCATGAAGGAAAACACTTTGTGTTGCACCGTATTGTCAACCAGGATGTCGATGTGGGGAAGTGGGAAATCATCTTTGGGGCTTGCCCTGTTTAAGTCTATGTAGTCCACACATATCCGCACTTCACCATCTTTCTTGGGTACAGGGACAACGTTGGCCACCCATTGGGGATAAGAGGTGATAGCCAAAAATCCAGCATTGAACTGTTTCATAACTTCTGCTTTGATCTTTTCAGACATACCGGGTCTCATACAGTGAACTTTTTGCTTTACTTGGGGACAATCTTCTTTTGTAGGTAGACGATGTACCACAATGTCTGCATCCAGTCCTGGCATGTCTTCGTATGACTAGGCGAAGATCTCAACATAATCGTGCAACAGCTAAATCAGACGTTCCTTGACACTCGGCTCTAGATTAGCACCCACCTTGATTTCCTTTTTATCTTCCTCAGTACCCAAGTTGATTGTATCCAACGGTTCCTCATGAGGCTGAATAGCTCCGTCTTCTTGTTACAACAACCTGGCCAACTCTCCTGGCACTTCATAATCTTCTTCACCTTCGTCGTTGGCTTGGTAGATCGGATTTTCAAAGTTACAATTGACCATAGTAGAACTGTTACCCCTGGGATCCTGAGTGGACGTAGATCTGCATTTTCAATATGCGAGTGTGTGTAAGAGCATAGCTACCTTTGACAAAAATAAAATGCAAGAAAGAAAAGACAAAGAAAACAAAATTTGATGTAAAAACGTCCATGATTCATTAATGACATATGAGAATGAAGTGACAAACCCTTACAGATGGACCATTATGCCTCGGGTAAGACACAAGGTTAAAAAAGAGTCTGAATTGTTTAAATATTACAAGCCTGAAAATATAAAAAGACAATTACTCTTGAATAAAAGTAATAGGAATGAAATCCTTCGCCTCCCAATTATTAAGCCCTCCGCCGATAGTTGGAAAAATCCATTCATCCATATCACAACTGCCATCACTATCTTCTAATGCATTGACTCCTTGATTGCTGATACGCAGAGGTGGTCCCCCTGCGTGAGAACGTCGGACAGTTTTCTGAGCCTCTGAAGTGAACCCCAACCCAAATTTGTCGGACTTGTAGGGAATATCCGGAAGCTGACCCCAAATAGTACATCCTCCCTCTTCAACTACAGCTCGAGCGTCTTTCAACGAAGCCATCTTTAGCGGAGGTCTGGTAATCTCCGGGACCTTTGGAGTAGACTTGGTTTCTGCGAGCGTTGCTGGAACTTCCTCAAAGTTCTGACAGGGAGTCTCTATGAATTCACCATCCATTTCAACATACCTGAAAAAGTTCAAATGGCTAACCATGTGTTCCTCTTCTCCGTGAACTGTAACAATCTTTCCTCTGATCGAGTAATTTAGCATTTGATGTAGGGTGGAAGTGACGGCACCAGCACCATGGATCCAGGGTCGACCCAACAGACAAGAGTACGAAGGGCGGATGTCCATCACATAGAAAATTGAGTCAAAGGTCTGAGTCTCAATTTTTATGGGGATACTAACTTCTCCGTGCACTGTCCTCTTGGAACCATCAAAGGCCCTTACTATGATGCTGCTAGGTTTCAAGGTGAGTCCTTCACAATCCAGTTGGTCGAGGGCATTTTTGGGCTAGACATTCAATGATGAATCGGTATCCACCAAAACATGGGCAAGTGTGGTGCCCCTGCATTCAATGGAAATATGCAAGGAATCATTGTGCTTCCTTCCCTTAGAGGTTAAATCAGCATCGGAAAAGCCCAATCCTTTATTAGCAGTTAGACTGGCCACACAGTCTTCAAATTGGTCGATGGAGGTCTCCTGGGGCACGTGAGCGGTCTTAAGAAACTTTACCAAGGCTTTGGCGTGAGTTTCAGAGCACAAAAGTAAGGACAATAATGATATCTTCGAGGGGGTATGCCCCAATTGTTCTACAATGTTGTAGTCACTTTTTTTGATTATCTTCAGGATTTTCTTCTATTTCTTTTCTAGAAGCTTCAAGGATGACTTCAGGACGTTCTCTTGCTTGGGCAGGCTCAACCAAAGCCTCTTTGCCTCTGGTATCGACAGTAGGGACAACAACGGGAGTATCACTGGCGGTGTCTATTGTACCCCAAAATTTGCCCTCTCATTTTATCAATATTCTCCTCACAAGACCTCTTGGATTCAAGACTGCATTAGGGTTTGCTCTGCTCAAGACATCTCCTTGCACTGATGACCTGAAATTAGGGTTTGAGTTTGCACAAGGATTTTTGGACTTCCAATGCCTCATGTGACTTTCATACTTCATGTTGGACTCCTAAGATTGCCCATACCAAGTTTCAAGCCTTGAATCACATTTTTGCCCAATCAATTGGACAGTTGACCTAAAAATTAACTGTATTGGGGAAAAAGTCAACTATGGCCAATTTACAGTCAAACCTCACAATTTTTGACCCACATCAACATTATAGACTCATATGAACCATTTGATCAAGTTTGGACCATAACTCCTCAAGAAATTTGATCAGATCATCAAAAGGGCAAAATGGTCATTTTTAGGGTTTTGACTGTAGAAGGGCAATTTCTGATTTTTAACCTAGCCAATGGGAAATTGGGTTCAAGCATAGTTTCAAGGACTCAATGGCACCATCTTAACTTAATCACAAGGTTCAAAAGATCTCAAATGCATTGGATTGACAGATGAATTTTCCAGTCAACTGATCAAAAATCAACCATACACTGAAAAGTCAAACTTTGACTTTTTTGGTCAAAATCAAGAGCCAAGGGTCATTTTTCATCAAGATGTGTCAAAAATTGAAACTTGTTCACCAAGAAACCTAATTTTGGAAATTAGGGTTTAAAATGGAAAATTTTCATAACTTAGAAATTTTCTAAGTTATGAAAATTTCTTATTTTTTCCCAACTTTGCCCAACTTTTTCACCATGATGCAATTGGATTCAAACAAAACTTCCAACATGAAAGTTGTATTACTCCACAAAATCTACAAATTTTATTCACAAAGTTTTCCCAAAAGATGGTTGGATCTCAAGTTATGATTTTATGAACAAGGGTTCAAAAACTTTCTAACTTAGTGAAATTTTGCCCTAGTTTAAGCAGGATTTTGACCTATCTTCATGGAAACTTTTCACATAGTTTCAATTGGAATATAAAAATTCATTTCAAAGATGGATTGTAGATCATGTTACAAGCTTTACAAAATGTCCCAGAACTCTCCAAGATCATTTATGGTTAGGGAGAATCGAAAGTTTGAAAATGGAAAATTATCACTTTTGGCCAAGGCATTTTGCACCATGTTACAACTTGCAAATCAGTTTGGATCATGCTTGTACTTGGTTTAAAGGTTCTAATCCTTTATACACTCATAAATTAAATGCAAATACATTTGACAAAGGCATTGTTCTGAGTTATGGAGCATTACACAAAGAGTTAATCCAAAAATGGCAAAAAGGCAACATTGCTACTTTGATAAAGCATGCTTTATGCAATTTTGTTTGTCTTGAGCATTGAACCTAATCTTTTGCAGTAAACAAAGTTCATGAATATCAGGCAATTGGTACCAACTATGTGCAGGCCTTGAGATAGCAAGTACAACCTTTGAGCATTGTCAATTCAACTTTTGCTTCAAAAGCAAGTAACTTGCAAAAGTTCACACAACCCCTCAATCTAATAAAACCAAGTTTTGTATCATTTCAAAGAAGTTCAACATATTGTACCAAGCCTGAAACACGATTTCCAATCCTCTCAAACACCCTCAAGCACAAAAACTCCATTTTCGCTCAAAACAGGGCAAGCTCTGCAGAAGTCAAGCCAAAACAAATTCCACTCGTGCGTTTTGTCCCAAACCACTTCAAACACATTGCATACATCCCATCCAAGCTACCCAAGTCCCTGTCCAACAACTATAACTTCATTTTCAAGCTTCACCATTTTCAATTTCTGAGTTTGCAGGTTGAGTTCTATAGGGACATCCAGGCCATTTCAAAGCAAGCTAAGCATTGGGAAAGGTCAAGGGAACATCAAGCAAGCTCAAAAGTCCTTCAGGCCTCATTCAAAGTTGCTGCATTTCCATATTCGAACTTGACTGAAACAGGTAATTTTCAAACTTCTATCTCCTTATTTAGGAATCGTTAGGCTTAGGTTTGTGAAGCAAAAATGTAGCCCTTAATGTCCTTGAACTGTACATATGCATAGCTTGTATTTATATTAACTGAGCTAGGAGAATTTAGATGATGAACATGCTGAATTTTTTAGGTCAGAAATTGGGGGTGATAAAATTCTCTCTGGTCTTTGAGTGTTAGATCAAGTTTTTTATATCATTAGAATCCTGTGATGATGAGCTATAACTTTCATGTTGCAAGATTTCATTTTTAAGCACGTATGCAGGAGATACAGATTTGAAGTAGAGGGCGCGCGTTTTTGTTCCAAGGACAGGGATAAAGAGAAACGTGGGTCTGGGCCTGTTTTTCTTGACTATTGACACCCCCATCTTGCTTTCTGTAACTCTTGGCCCATTTGTTTATTTTTGTATATTTTTTATTTCTTTTATATTTTCTGACTTTATTATTTTTTCTAAATATCAAAAATCACCAAAAATATTTTCTTAATTTTTACATTTTTATTTTATTATTTTTATTATTTTTTTATGATAAAAAATAGTTTATTAGGTTAAATACTTTATTTTCTTAATTAAAACTTGTAAATAATATTAAAATACTTACATATTTTATTTTATTATATTATATATATAAAATAATATTTTCTTACATATTTTACTTTTTAACATTTTGTATATGTTATTTTTTATTATTTCTTTGTACATAAAAATGAATAAATAAATAATATAATACATTTTCTTTTAAAAACCAAAAATTAGGGTTTTCACCCTTTCCAAAAATAATCATTTTTATTTCCTTATTTTTAGGACATGAATAAACTTATTTTTACATACATAAAATAAATACAAAAAAAAAACATTTGTGCATATTTATATTTATTTTCATATTTAAATAATTGTCTATTTATTTATTTGTGCAATAATTCAATTTGGTTGTAATAATAGTTTTAGGGTTTTATTTTGAGCAATATCCCCTTATTCAAACTTGTACCCCCTCCCCATAATAATGTTGTAATAGTCTTAGATTTACTTTTACGCATTTATTGCTTTCTGTTGTACCCCAAAATTTTTCCTCTCATTTTATCAAAATTTCCCCTCACAAGACTCTATGAACTCCAGACAGGATTAGGGTTTGCTCTACTCAAGACATTTCCTTGCACTGATGACCTAAATTAGGGTTTGAGTTTGCACAAGGATCTTTGGAATTTCAATGCTCAAAATGACTTTCATACTTCATGTTGGACTTACAAGATTGCCTCTACCAAGTTTCAAGCTTTGAATCAAATTTTTACTCAGTCAATTGGACAGTTGACCTAAAAATCAGCTGTATTGGGGAAAAAGTCAAATGTGGCCAATTTATAGTCAAACCTCATAATTTTTGATCCACATCAACATTATAGACTCATATGAACCATTTGATCAAGTTTGGACCACAACTCCTCAAGAAATTTGATCAGATCAACAAAAGGGCAAAATGGTCATTTTTAGGGTTTTGACTGTATAAGGGCAATTTCTGATTTTTCACCTAGCCAATGGCAAATTGGGTTCAAGCATGGATTCAAGGACTCAATGGCATCATCTTGACCTATTCACAAGGTTCAAAAGATCTCAAATGCATTGGATTGACAAATGAATTTTTCAGTCAACTGATCAAAATTTGACAGTACACTGAAAAGTCAAACATTGACTTTTTGGTCAAAATCAAGTGCCAAGGGTAATTTTTCATCAATATGTGTCAAAACATGAAACTTGTTCATCAAGAAACTAATTTTGCAAATTAGGGTCTAAGATTGAAAAATTTCATAACTTAGAATTTTTCTAAGTTATGAAATTTTCTTATTTTTTCCCAACATTGCCCAACATTTTCACCATGATGCAATTGGATTCAAAAAAAACTTCCAACATGAACGTTGTAGTCCTCCACAAAGTCTACAACTTTTATTCACAAATTTTTCCAAAAAGAAGCTTGGATCTCAAGTTATGATTTTTGGAACAACGGTCCATGAAACTTTTAACTTAGTGAAATTTTGCCCTAGTTTAGGCAGGATTTTGACCTATCTTCATGACCATTTTTCACATTTTTCCACTTGGAATATCAAAATTCATTTCAAATATGGATTTTATAGCATGTTACAAGCTTTCTAAAATGTCCAAGAACTCTCCAAAATCATTTATGGTTAGGGAGAATCGAAGGTTTGAATTTGGCAAAAACTCACTTTTGATCCATGGTATTTTCTTGTTGATACAAGTTGCAACTTCCATCCATCATTGTTTTTACTTGATTACAAGTCCCTAAACCCTTTCATACTCAATAATTAAATGAAAATCCATTGGTTTGAGGCTTTGTTCTGATCATGGGAGGATTACACAAGAGATTAATCCAAAAATAGCAAAAAGGCAACATTGCCATTTTGTCAAATTTGCTTTATGTCAAATTGCATTCTTGAGCCTTGAAAAAAATCTTGTACAGAAAACAATATCCATAAACTGAGGGGGCCAAGATCATAAAGTGCAAGTTGGTAGATAGCCTGTACAGGCCTGTCTTGCATCATTTCTTACTTTTGCTTAAAATACAAGTAAACTTGCAAAAAGGCCACAACGGGCATATCTGTTAGAACCAACTCTTGCAAGATTTAGAGACAAGTTTTGGACATTCCCTTGAGCCATAAACACGAGCCATTCATCCCTCAAACACTATTGAACATCAAAACACCAAAAACTTGCAAAACAGGGAACTCCCTGCAGTTTCACTTCCATCTCATAAGTTACTCGTGCGTTTTGCCCCAAACTTGTTCCAATACATTCCATACTATCCAAGCTATCCCAACCATTGGCCATTGACTGTAACTCCATTTCCAGGTTGACTTCTACAAGCTTGTTCAAGCACATCCAAGGCAAACTAGGCATTGGGGAAGGTCAGAGGAAGTTCAAGCAAGCTCCCAAGCATCTTAGGCCTCACTGAAAAGCTCCACATTTCCATACACGAGTTCATCTGAAACAGGTATTTGTCAACTTTCTATCTCTCTATTTAGGAATCATTAGGCTTAGGTTTGTGAATAAAAAATGTAGTACTCATAGCCCTGAAGCTGTACATATGCTCAGTTTTCATTTAAGTTAAGTGTGCTGAGAGAATTTGATTGATGAACTTCCTGAAAAAGTTAGGTTAGAAATTAGGGCCAGAGAAATTCTCTCTGGTCTTTGAGAGTTAGATTAAGTTCTTTATATGGTTGAAATCGTCTTGACAAATGCTATAACTTTGGTGTTATGAGTTTTTGCATTAGAGCACGTATGCAGGTTTTCCATATTTGAATCATGCGCGCGTGTTTTGTTTGACAAAGGTTGAAGATGAAGTGGAAATGGGCTGGGCTGACTTGTTTCTACTTTTGACACCCCCTGCTTTGCTGACTGCACCCCTGGCCCATTTCTTTATATTTTTGTATTTTTGTATTTATTTTTCATTTCTGATTTTATTTTATTTTCTCTAAACATGAAAACTTACCAAAAATATTTTTAGAAATTTTCACATTTATTTTTGTATTTTTATTTTATTTTTCTAACATGAAAATAATTATTAATTAGTACATACTTTTATTTTATTTAATAAAAACTTGAAAACAATACATAAAAAAATATTATATTTTTATTATTATTATTTACATACTTAAATAATATTTTTCTAATATATTTTTATTTTTTTTGACATTTGTATATATTTTATTATTTTATTGTACATAAATAATATAATTAATATATATACTTTCTTAAAGAAAATTAGGGTTTTTACCCTTAATAAAAAAATAATCTTTTATTTCTTTTTTTTAATACATTAAATATTTTATTTTTACATACATAAAAATAAACAAAAACATTTTTTGCATATTCATAATATTTTACATGTTTATTTAATTGACCATTTAAATACTTGCCTATTTATTTATTTGTACCATTTATTCAATTTGGATGTAATAGTAAATATTAGGGTTTTATTTTCTTGCAAATACCCCCCCCCCCCCCCCCCCCCCCCCCCCATTCAAAAATTGTATCCCCCTCCCCATATCAATGTTGTAATAGCCTAGATTACTTTTGCGCATTTATAACTTTCAAATATGACATGATAGAGATTAGGGTTTGTATGCAAAATCCAAAATCAAAACAAATAGTTTGACCTAATGCAAGACAAAAATGCATGAAATTGACAACACAATACACACATGCACCCCTAGGGTTTCATCCACTTGTTACCTTTAAAATGTCCATGTTATGCATGTTGAGTATCTTGGAAAAACAAAAACAAAACAAAAGATCATAGTCCCTCGATGATGCTATCTTGGTTGCCTATACAAAATGATCTAGTCCCTCAAAAAATTGCTAAAGATACTTAGCAAAATTGCTATCATGGTCAATACGATGACCCGCGCCTGTCCCGTTTAACATCCTAATACAAGGTTGTTTACCAAATGCAATGGTAAAACAACATTGTCAAAAGGGTTAAAAATGTGTAGGAAAGACTCTTGAGTAGATAGGGTAGACAACTCTTAGTTACTTGATCAAAACTTGCAAAAAACATCCTTGCTATTTTCAAACACACCTCACAACACAATTTCAAAACATTTTCCAAAACAAACTTTCAAACAATCAAACATTGAAACATCTTTTCAAAAGACAATACACCTTTGTATACATTCAAACAAGAATCATTACAAAGGTTGCCACAAAGATGGCCTCTTTTCAAAACATTTTCAAAACCACACACAAAGCACCATTTCAAACAATTGAAAAGCAAAAGCAAGTGATCTAAACAAGTAACTAAGAGCCCATGGATAACCATGGATGAAAAGGGTGCTTGCACCTTCCCTTTTCATAATCTACTCCCCGAACCCAAGAAAACATCTCAAAGGTCTTTCCTGTGCTTTTTGACCTTTCCTTTGGATAAAATAAAAAGTCGGTGGTGACTCTTGCTAAACCGAAACATTTGCGAACACAAACGCAAAACCTCAAGTCAGTTCTCCCACCGTACCACACATTCATATACCATGATAGTAAGATTAGGGTTTGTATGCAAAGACCAAAATAAAACAAATAGCATGACTTAAACACAAGACAAAAATGCATGAAAAATGACAACACAATGCACACAAGCACCCCTAGGGTTTCATACACTTTGTTGCCTTAAAATGACCATGGTATGCATGCTAGATATCTTGGAAAAACAAAACAAAACAAAAGATCACAGTTCCTCAATGACGCTATCTTGGTTGCCTAAACAAAAATGATCTAGTCCCTCAAAGGCTTGCTAAGATACTTGGCAACATTGTTATCATGGTCATACGATGACCCACACCCGTCCCGTTTAACATCCATAGATAAGGTTGTTTACCAAATGCAATGGTAAAACAACAATGTCAAAAGGGTTAAAAATGTGTAGGAAAGATCTTTGAGTAGGGTAGACAACTCCTAGTTACTTGATCAATTTGAAAACCATCCTTGCTAATTTCAAAAACACATACACAATTTCAAAACAATTCCCAAACAACTTTCAAACATTAAGGCATTTTTCAAAAGACAAAAGACCTTTGTATACATTCAAACAAGAATCATTACAAAGGTTGCCTAAACAAAGGCCTCTTTTCAAAATAATTTCAAAACCACACACAAAAGCACCATTTCAAACAATTGAAAAAGCAAAGCAAGTGATCTAAAACAAGTAACTAAGAGCCCATGGAAAACCATGGATGAAAAGGGTGCTAGCACCTTCCCTTTTCATAATCTACCCCCCAAACCCAAAAACAATCTCAAAGGTCTTTCCTGTGCTTTTTTACCTTTCCTTTTGGATAAAATAAAAGTCGGTGGCGACTCTTGCTAAACCGAAACATTTGCAAACACAAACGCAAAACCTCAAGTCAGTTCTCCCACCGCATCACAATGTCGGTAGGGGTGGCAGTAGTGATGATCACAGGAGTAGCAACGGTCTTTGGAGAAATCTCAGGTGAGAAGACCCTTCCATTTCTTGTTATTTTGCTGGTTCTAGTGATGTTATCGATATCAAGATCAATATCTCTCGCAACTTCATTTGTGACAGCCAACTAATCTTGATTGACGCCGTAGTAATAACCGTCAGCCCCATAACTCCAGGGAACAACTTTATTTTAGGAGTATGGTATTGGTCTTGGCATAGTGATGATCAATGGTGCAGTTCTGGGAGCGGATGTAATCCTAACGGGTCTTTTGGTGGAGACCCTGGGAGGATTGTCAGAAATGGTGATTATCGAAACATCTTGATAAGAACTCTTGATAAGGGGTAGCTTTTCAAATAGGATTTCTTTACTAGTCATCAGGTGCTGGACGCCTATCTTTAGTAACAAACAACCGTTCGGCAGAGATTTGCAAAGGTGGAAATTTTCATCACAACCTAGGAACAAGCCGGCTTGAAGTAGATTTTGTTTAACGGTCAACAGAGGAGTAACCAAGTCATTCACAGAGGAAACAAAACGATCATCTTCAATGGCGTTGATACCCTGGCCATGTCTGGGCATTGGTGCCTTTATTACATTAGGCATTTCTGGAGACTCAAATTCAAGCTCCTTCGCATCGATAAGGTCTTGCACCTTATTATTTAAGGCCCAACAGTCATCTGTATCGTGCCCTAGGCTTCCAGAATGATAGGCATATCGAGCGTTTGGGTTGTAGCAAGGAGAAGCCGTATTAGGGTTCTTGGGAGCTTCCTTTAAAATTTCCAGATTGGTCCTTAGAAGGTGTGGCAAAACTTGAGACATGGTCATGTTAATCCGGGTAAATCGTCTCATGGGCGCTTCTGGTTTGCGCTGATAATTTTGCTGCTGATTTGGCGCAGGATTATAGATCATAACAACCCCTATTGCCGGACGACGGTCGGTTTTGTTTTGATTCCTATGATCATACGCAACATTGACTTCCTTCTTCCTAACAAAAGGTTTCTTCACCAAACTTGAGGATGCATCTCTTTGAATTTTGCCGCTTTTTATACCGGCTTCGACCCGCTCACCAGTCATGATTAATTCGGTAAACCCAGATGAAGAACTCCCAATCAGGTGATTGAAAAATGGTCATGACAAGGTGCCAAGGAACATATCCACTAATTCTCTGTCGGATAAAGGGGGCTGGACTCTGCCTGCGAGATCCCTCCATTTTTGAGCATAGGTTTTGAAACCCTCATCTGTTCCCATAGACATACTCTGTAACTGTGTCCTAGCCGGAGCCAAATTAGCATTATATTGATACTGTTTGTAGAAAGCGGCATCCAACTCTTCTCAATTACGGACATTGGACCCTTCTACTTGTTAGAACCAATCCAACTGAGTCCCCGATAAGCTCTCCTGGAAGAAATGCACCCACATATTTTTGTCAGCCGTGTGGGGCTGAATCTTTCTGACATATGACCTCAGATGTATTTTTGGGCAAGAGATACCATCATACTTGGCGAAGGTTGGGACCTTGAATTTCTGTGGGATGACAACCCATGAGATGAGTCCTAATTCTTCAAAGTCCAGACCGGGCACTCTCTGAATCTCCATGGCATTCAAACGATCCTCTAGCTGTTTGTATTTATCTTCAGCAGGAGCATATTGCTCCTCAGAGTAATCAGGATCTTCCTCTCCTTCGGAAGCTGGGTCTTTGTTCACTTCCTGGGTCTCGGCCCCTTGGTTATCTCCTTCACTCGATGATGTTGCAAAGTCCAAGGTGCGCCTGGTCTATCCTTTAAACCTTCTTCCCATGATCACAACTCCGATTGGTTTCTTCGTTTTATTCTTCTTCTCTTTGGCTAGCAGAGTCTTCAACTCCTCTTGCCCTTTTTTTAGAGCCATGAGCATTTGTTGAAACTGGGCATTCTGCGCCTGAAGATCTTTCACAGTCTGTTCAACATCCATCTCACTGTAATAAACAGTATAAGGATAAGGTGTCCTGTTGTGAGAAACCTGTATGATGTTATGATGAATGAAGATGCAATATGAAAATGATTTCAAGGAAATTTAGAAGATTTAAATTTGTCCAAACCAAAAAAGAACACACGTCATATTAAATAAAATCAAGTTTGAATACATCAGGCCTCTTTGAGCTTACAAAGAAAGAAACAAAATACAACAAAAATTCTTAAGACAAAAAGACTGAGCGCATCCTTTTTGGAGCAATGTAGGTATTCAGATTTTTCTCTTCATGAAGCAGTTTGGTGAGCTCTAGAAACTTCTTCTCACTGGCGTAGTACTGGGTTTCAAAGGTGTCTCGTTCTTCCTTCAATTGAATCCAGGCTTTCTGTAGGTCTTCGAGAGAGGTAGGCATGTCCAGATGAATAACGGTGTATGGGACGTCTCCTTCAATAACAGGCTCAATGATGACAGGAAGGATGGAAGGGTAAGGAATTAAGAGGCTCTGGGAACGAGCTCGTACCCACTTAAGGTAAGGCTCGAGAGGGATGGAGTTTCTATGTCCCAAAGTCCTACTGTCCACTTTGTTCACCATTCCCCAAGCACGTGCAAACCTCTGGCGATAACCTTGATCTTCTTGGTCGTAGTCGAAAACCAGACCTCGGATGAGCATCTCATGAGGGCCGTCTCTTCGGGCATACCCAAACTTCCGAAGAGCTAAACATGGGTTGTAGGTGATACCTCCCCTAATACCTAGCAGAGGTACATTAGGGAACTCACCACAGCAGTCAATGATAGAGATATCTTCCAAATATCTTGAGCACCAACAGATATCAGAGTGAGTGAGAGACATCATCCTTTGAGACCAAGTCAATCTTTGCTCGTTCTTCAATGCTGACTGAGGAAGGTGTGAAGTGAACCACTTAGCGAGTAGGGGTATACAACACAAAAGGGTACCTCTTTTCTTCATGGTACGGGTATGAAGGTAATGCAAGATGTCCCCTAGCAAGGTGGGTATAGGATTGCGAGAGAGAAAGACTTTGATGGCATTAACGTCTATGAATTGGTCCGAATTAGGAAACAGAACCAAACCATAAATGAGGAGAGATAGCACGTCTTCGAAAGCTTGGAAATCCATGTCATCCCAGAATGAATGAGCTTTTTCCAATAGAAACTTAGCTAGAAAGCCTTTAACCCCACTTCTTGTCTCCCAATTGGCTATGACGTCGGCCCTCTTCACATGTAAAGCTTCGGCGATGACTTCAGGTTTTGGAATCCCTTTTAGACCGGTGAATGGTATCTGATTAAGCACGGGCACTCCTAAGAGCAGAGAGAACTCTTCTAGTGTAGGTACCAACTGATAGTCCGGAAAAGTGAAACAATGATGTACGTAGTCAAAGAATTGGAATAGTACACACATTATCTCTTCTTGGAAGTTGTATGTATCCATATTGAGGAGTCGACCATACTTCTTGGTAAAAGGAGAATCCCTGGGAACTCTTGAAGCTAACTCTTGAAGTTGATGATGTGCTTTTACAAAGCTGATTCAGATGGTGTTTCTTTGGAGAGAATTCATATCCTACAAAACAAAAACAAAGATAAATTTCTAAATCCGTGAAATGGTTAGAGAGCATGCATATGATGTTGATGATGTTTATGATGTTTATGTACAAGCAAACATATACACACAGAACAAACATATCCCTATGTTTTAGGCTTGCATGAGTTTGTAGGTAAGTACCCTCTTGAAATTTTAGTTGGCTCAACCTGTCCTAGAAATAATGATCGGGTTCTAAAGGATCTCAATATCACTGACCTTTCTCTTAGGCATTGTCTCAGCATAACAATATTTTCTTGCGGCCGAGATATCCCAAAAGTCTAGCCTTAATGAGTGTAGTATCGAGTGTCAACCAATTTTCAGCTTTACACTGAAACCGGCTACCTCACTACGTCCTAATGGCTAAGTTTGTTCAATTAGGGTTCTAAGGTTAATTAGTGCTTCACGATGCCACTCATCGGCCCTGTATTCTCCTTGATTCACCACGAGGGATACCGGTACCCACAAATGCGTCACACTAACATAGCCATTGTCTTAACCATATCAGTCTACGCCATACAGTCTCCACAATCTATTGCTATTTACCTAAAAAGGTGCCCCAAATCTGGGTGGAGGATCAAAGCAAGCCCAATATAAATAACTAAATATAAAGCATACAAATCAAATAATGAAAGCGATTAAAGGTGATCTATCCCTAAGGTAACCCCACTTTTTTTATCACTCCCCATCAGAGTCGCCAGTTCTGTGATACGGTGGGAGAACTGACTTGATGTTTTGCGTTTCGATCGCATTTGTGAGGATAGCAAGAGTCGCCACCAAATTTTCTTTTATCCAAAAGGAAAGGTAAAAAAGCACAGGAAAGACCTTTCGAGATTATTTCTCGGGTTCGGGGGGTAGATTATGAAAAGGAAAGGTATTAGAACCCTTTTCATCCATGGTTTTCCATGGGATCTTAGTTACTCGTTTAGACCACTTTCTTTCATTTGACAGTGTGCTTGTGATGTGGGCTTTGAAAGTATTTTGAAAAATCTCTTTGTAATGGTTCTTGTCTCTATAAGAACGCGTACATAGTTTTGTTTCAAAAAGTGGTTCGAAGACGTGTTTGTGAATCGTGTTTCGGAAAGTGTTTTGAAAAGATGTTTTGCAATGGTTCTCGTCTCTATAAGAACATATACAAAATGTTTTATCTTTTTGAAAATGTTTTGAAATGAAAGTGTAGGTGTAAAAAGTTTTTATCGTGAGCAAGCGAGTAACTAAGAGCGAATCTATCTACTTGAAAGGTCTAAAATTGTTCTTTTCTTCCTCCTTTTAATGGTGTTACCTTACCATTGATTTGGTAAGAAGCCCCACCGTTGGATGTGAAGGGACAGGCGCTGGTCAATTTTTACAGTCATCGAAGGCAACTTATAAGACGCTTTAGTAACTTTTGTGAGGGACGAGATCGTTTTATCAAAGGCAACATCGAGGGTCATCGAGGGACTACGATCTTTTTTATCAAAGGGTCATTGCTAAAGCATCCTATGTTCGAGGGAAATGATTGTATTTCCGAGGCAACGAGCGAGGTTACCCTAGTGGTACACGTGTGAAAAAGTGTGTTGGTTTCAAGTTATTTTATTCTTTGATTAGGTTATCTAGCGATTGATTTTTGAATCTTACCATACACACTTAATTACTATACAGTATATGGAAAACAGTAAATTGTGGGAATTGAAATTCTACGCTATTACAAAGTGTTCGGGATTGGGGGTACAATTTTTACAAATGGGGATGAATCAAATGTGATAGAAAGGTCCGAATGACAAACAATACATCCAAATCGAATTTTGTGCGATTTAATTAAAGCTATAATAATCCATGAAAATAAAATCAACAAAATATGGAAATGAAATGTTAAGTATTTACTTGAAAAGAGAAAAGTGAAACCTATTCTAAAAAATAAAATGATTGACTAAAAAAAAATTAAAATCGTATGCATTATCTTTTTGTGTTTTTTAATTATGCAAGATTAAATCTAAAACAAATTTTGTTAAAGAAATTAATAAAAAATAATCACAAAATCTAAATCAAATTAATTATATAAAAAAAATACTTTAAGTGTTAATAGCATTTTGTATAAAAAAAAGGAATAAGAAGAAAATAAATTAATAGACAGCATGGGCTTATGGAAGATTTGAGAATGAGGCCCAAAGAAACTAAATGTTATTCTTGCTGTAACAAAAAAAACAGGCAAAGGGGGTAATCCAGTAAAAACGAAATGAGCTTAAATGGGGCAAGGCAAGGGGTGATCCAACTCATGTCCAACAAACAAAACCCAAGCTTAAACTAAGCTTAGTTACTGATTAAGGGGTGTTGTACCCCAAAATTTTCCCTCCCATATTCTTCAAGGTTTGTCAAGAATCATCTTCAAATGGTTCAAGACTACTCAAGGATTGCACAGTCCAAATGCCTCCTAAGCCAGTCAAAATTAGGGTTTTGGTTCCTTCAATGAATTTGGGGTTTTCAATGGTCCAATCAAGTCCCATAGGCCTATACATATTCTCAAGCATCTACATAACAAGTTTCAAGACTCACAGTGTCAAATTGCACAGTCAAAAGCTCCATTTGACCCACAATCAACTGCAAGGGCAAAATGGTCATTTTGCAGTCAAAAGTCAGAATTTTTGGTCAACGTCTTATTTTGAGCTCACAATCATCATTTGATCAAGTCTTGATCATGATTCCACAAGCATGGCTCAAAAATCATCAAGATGCCAAAAGTTACTATTTTTGGACAGTAGAAAAGCCAACTGTATCTTGACCAAGGCATAACTTTTTCACGGTTCATCAGAAAAATCCCATCCAATGCTCATTTTGAAGAGGATGCCATTTCCTACAACTCATCTTCACATTCCAAGTCCAATAAATTCTCTCACAAAAAGTTATCAATTTCTACATTATAGGTCAATTTCAAAAGTCAACAAAAATTCATTTTAAGTCAAAGGCCATAACTTGAGATTGGTAAATCCAAATGACATGGGACCAAAGGAATTGGTTAGAGGATTTCAAGACCTTTCCAAAATGTCCAAGAACATGTTCGTAGGATCAAAATTGAGCAAGATATGCATTGGAGAAGTTGGGAAATTTTTGTGAATTTGCAAAAGTCAACTTTGCCCAAAACACCTTGTTTTTGCTAATGGGCCTCAAATTTCTTCTTGAAACTTTATCCAAGGCCTATGCACGACCCATCAAGCCTATTTGAATTTATTTTCTTATTTTTATTAATTAATTGGATTTTTAATTGATTTTAATTCATTTAATTAATTTAAATTGTAGGAAATTCAAAGATATGGTTTTTCAATCTTTTTTTGAAGCAAACAAGCTCAAAGATATGCTGGCAATTCGTGTGCAAATCAAAGGGACAAGAATCTCCAAATTTAGCAAGTTTTTCCAATCAAAAAGATTCAAAAATATTTGATTTTCAATCAAATATACAGTCATCAATTCCATCGATTTCTTGGCAAAGATTTGACCTAGTTTCATTCTACTATAAGTACACAAGCCAACCCTAATGCCACATACGAAAATTTGCTGCAAGAAAGCCATAACCACATTCAAAAAAATCCAAGAAAAGTCAAAACTGTTTTCCAGGTTCCAGCACCATTCAAAGAAATTGGTGGAGTCTAATACATTGCTGGAACTCTCAGGGACGTTTTGCAATCAAAACCAAGCCTTAAAGCTACAGAAAACCTCAAGAACAGACCCACGGTTTGCATACATTTTTCATAATCGAAACTCATGATTCATGCATCATTAACATGATTTCTTGTTTGTTTTGTATTGCTAGAACTCACAGGAAACTAATGGCATAGTTTAATTGGATTATAGTGTACATAATCACAAGTTGCCATGTTCAAATTCTAGGGTTCATAAGCCTTCGAATTGGGGCTTTACAGTACAGGAATAATTAGGGTTCGTAATGCATATGGTTGAACTCAGGAGACTCATACGAACACGCAGGGACCATCGCAACATATTTATATTCAGCATAGAGCTATTCGCTATTTTTTGGTCGATACAGTTTGTGGGGGTTAAAAACCCCCGCTATCTAATGTGTTATTTTGCAGAACAGTGAAGAAGATGACTAGGTGTTAATATCCTATTGGGTAATTCAAAAAAGGCGCGTGTTTGTTTGTTTTACAGCCTAGTGGGTTGTTTCTTAATATATTAATTGTTAGTTATTTTATTAATGAATGGACGCGTTGGTTGGAGTGGTTAAGGCAAGCAGCATATGATCATTGGGACCTGGGTTCGAGTCCCAGGTCCCCCAAAAGCTTATATTATTTTTCTTAACGTGATTTCATACAGGCTTCACAAAGTGGTTTACCATATGCCTCAATCACCCACGTGCCATGTGGCTGCCAGCATAGATCCAATGGCCAGGAGATGAAGAACACCATACTCCCAGTCAACCATGCGCATGGGGGATCTCCAAAGTCAAACAGGCCTGTGAAACAAATGGGCCAGAAATTCCAGATTAACCTCCTAATGGGCCCCCTCACCCCCTGGTTTATTATTTTCTTATTTTCTTTCTTTTTATTTTCTTTTATTAACTATAGTTATTATTATTATTATAACTCACAAATTAATTTTTTATAATAAATTCAGAAAACTAAAAAATGTAAATATTTTTATTATTATTATTATTATTTATTAATTTCACTTTATTTTTTGCAAATAAATACTAACACAAGTTAATTTAGTTTAATTAGGTTAAATTTGACTTTTTCACAATAAATAAAATAAATTAGAATTAGGGTTTTTACTAATTTTTGACTTTATTTTATTTTATTTTCATTAAAGCATAAAAAACATAAAAAAAATACTTTTTTCCTTTTAATTAATTAATTAATTAGTTTTAGGTTTAATTAATTGCAAAAAAGACCAAAATTCATTCTCTTCTCAAAAAGGGTCAAAACCCTAAGGACTTTCCCGATTTAATTTTTATTTGCGCCAATTTATTTTTGATTATATTTATGTATCTGCTCAGAGGATGTAATAGATAATTAGGACTTTTATCGCTTTCTTTTATTTTCTCGCATTTACTTTTCAAGGGTTATGTTTTTGGCGATGTAAATACCCGACGCCTTGTAATAGCGTAGATTTACTTTCCGCAATTTATTTTCCGCAAATTATTAGCTGTTAACTATGCATGACAAGACTTGTATGAAATTAAAATCAAAACGTAGCTCACCATAATACATGTGCAAAGATAATTTAATATGAAACCTGACACACTCGCACATGCCACTCCCAGGGTACGCCTCACTTGGTTGCCTCGACGTGGTCATTGAGTATAGGGTGGTTTAGAGGTCGCCCTTTTGTCTAAAGATCCAGTTGCCTCGGATAAAAAGGATCTAGGACATTAGGGTTACCGCTAAGGCGTCCTACCATTGCTTTGGTGACCACATGTCCCTATAATCGAATTGACCCGAATAACTCCAATGACGGTGCTACCTACTTCTCAATAGTGGGATAGTACTGTCTAAAGGACATTTACACAGCTTAATTCCTTTGAGTAGGTAGATTTCTCCTGGGTACTTGCTCTTTCAAAACAAAAAAACAACTTTTCGCACCTACACTTTCAAAAAGTTTTCAAACAAACACTTCATACACTCTTGAGGACTGATACAAGAGTTACCTAGAAGTTTTCAAACTAAACTTTTTCAAAACCCACAAACACAAGAAAAGCAAACAATTTTTGAAAACAGTGAGCAAGTACCTAAGAGCCCGTGGATAACCACAGATAGAAAGGGTGCTAACACCTTCCCTTTCTATAATCTACCTCCCGAACCGAGAAACATCTCGAAAAGGAATTTTGCTGTGCTTTTGTCCTTTCCTTGTTGGAGAACATAAAAGACGGTGGCGACTCTTGCTTACCGCGACATTTCGCGAACCAGCATTTCAAAATAGTCAGTTCTATTTCCACCGATCATAGAACTGGCGACTCTGCTGGGGAAATCTATAAGTGAGGTGTACCTTAGGATTAGACTATTCTATGTTTTCAATTGTATGCCTTGTTTGCTTTTATATTTGTGGGCTTGCATCGGAGTTTCATAGATCCTAACTCGGATCTGGGGAATACCCTTTAGGTAGCAATAAGCTGTGAGGGACCTGTCCGGCGTAGACCGACACGGGTGAAGCAGTAGCTACATTGGTGTGACACCTTAGTCTGTACCGATATCCCTTGTGTTGGAACGAGGAGAATATGGGTCTTCTGAGGAGTCATTAAGCACCAACCGACCTTAGCACCTTAAATTGACCCAACTTGGCCATAGAACAGTAGCAGTATGCTACACTCATTGAGGCTAAACTCTCGCGATGGTTCCGGCCGCAAGAAAAGATTGTGAAGCTGGAGTTATGACCGATTGAGGGTAGTCAGTGATATTGAGATCCTCTAGAACCCAGTTACTATTTTCTAGGACATGTCTTAACCAACTGAAACTGAAAGAGGGTAGTACCTAAACTTCATGCCAGCCTAAAATTTAAGGGCTCTTTTGTGTGACTTGTGTGCCTTCAAACTTGAACTACTTGCACATTCTTGTTATCTGACAACATGAGTTCCTTGCAGGTTTTGTTTACAGTCCTTAATCTGGACTTATTACAGGGCTTACTTACACCTCACACCTTTGCATCCACGTACATAACATCATACGCATCATAACATCATACCATAGCATTTCCTTAACCGTTTCAAGGATCTCAAGGGTCTGTGATGCAGGTCATGATGAACCAACTATCTAGCAAGGGGCAAAGGGGATTTATTTTCCTCTAGCCAAGTTTGTTTGGAGATCAAAACATGACAGCTTGAGTCAGGGGCTATGACCCACTCGATATGGTGAGCCTAACTCTTGAAGAAGGACTCTCAGCAACATGAAGTTCCTTCAATCAAACAACCAAATTCAAATTCTAACAAGTTTCTCTGTTTACCCTGCGAGATCCTTGAAAACATTGGATGCATATCATACATATCATTGCATTACAGGTACCCTTTTACAGGTCACTTATCTTCTTCGCTGTTTATTTCAGCAATCATCATGTCTACCGAACCTTCCACTGAACAAGCTATCAAGGCCCTCCAGGCCCAGAATGCCCAGTTCAGGAGTTGGTTATGAGCCTAGCCCAGGGTCAACAGGACTTGAAAACTCTGATTCTGAAAGAGAGGAAGAAGAAGAAGAAGAGGACCGTTTTGTTCAACACTAGACGCAGATCTGGGAATGGATTACAGAACGAGGTTGAGCTGACTACCTCATCTGTAGGCAAAGACAATCCACAAGAGAGAGGGGTCCCTAGTCCCGTGGTCTCCGACAACGAGACGGATTATAATGATGAATAATACCCTCCAGCTGAGGATAAGTACAAACAGCTGGAAGACCGTTTGAGCGCCATGGAAATACAGAAGGTTCCCGATCTGGACTTCGGAGACCTAGGCTTATCCTCTGGGGTGGTGATCCCCCACAAGTTCAAGGCACCTGCTTTTGCAAAGTACGACGGAGCTTCCTGTCCTAAGCTGCACCTCTGATCGTATGTAAGGAAGATCCAACCTTACACAGCTGACAAGAATTTGTGGATCCATTTCTTCCAGGATAGTCTTTCAGGGACTCAACTCGAATGGTTCTATCAGTTGGATGGAGCCCGTATCCGTAACTGGGAGGATTTGGCTACTATGTTCTATAAGCAGTATCAGTATAATTCCGACCTCGCTCCTACGCGTACCCAACTCCAGGGTATGTCACTAGGGACGGGTGAAGGATTTAAAGAATATGCTCAAAAGTGGAGAGACCTTGCTGGAAGGGTGCAGCCACCTTTAACTGACCGTGAGCTTATGGATATGTTCCTGGGGACCCTTTCTGGCCCGTTCTTTAACCATTTAATTGGAAACTCTTCAGCCGGGTTTACAGACCTTATCTTGACTGGTGAGAGAATTGAAGCTGGTATCAAGGCTGGGAAGATTCAAGAGGCTACACCTTTCGATGCTCAGAAAAAGCCTTACAGTGGGAAGAAATAGTCCAATGCTGCGTACAGTCAAAAGAGTCGTCGTGACCAACACGTAGGGGCAGTCCTGATCTCTGGTTCTGCGTCACGCCGACAACAGCAAAAGGGAAATCAACGAAGGCCGGACGAGCCTAAGAGACAGTTCACCAACATCAACATGCCATTGTCACAAGCATTGCAACACATGTTGAAGATGAATCTGATTGCGGTGATAAACCCTCCTGCGAACCCTAAGACTTCTTCTCCAAACTACAACCCAGATGCGAGGTGTATTTATCATTCTGGTAGCCCGGGGCACGATACTGATGATTGTTGGGCGCTGAAATACAAGATCCAGAATATGACTGATGCTAAGGAGATCGAATTCGAGTCTTTTGAGACTCCCAATGTGATCACTGCTCCCTTGCCAAAACATGGCTACGATTGAGAGATTTTTGTTCATTTAAATTCTGAAGTTGTATTTTTCTTTGCGTATTCAAACAATTATCATGTCAAACTATTTTATTTCATTAATGCATTACACATGTCTGTTTTGAAGTAATTATGTTCACTATGCTTCAAATTGCTTTCATTTTTTGTGATGTTCAACTCTCGATTAAAAAATTCTAAGCCTCTTGAGGGAGGATGACGAAAACGATACCACGATCTTTACAATATGCTTTTGAACAGACCCCGCTGATGAAGTACATGCATTGTTTCAAATGCTAAAACACTGGAGTTATAAGGAAGATAATCCCTCGTTAACCCCTTTGAGCCAAAGAAGTTGGAGTTTTTCTTTTCAAAAATTAAAACCCTCAATTATAACCTAGGGCAGGGTAGTTTTCTCAGTTGATCCAGGTGCACAATGAATGGCATCAAAGGAGTTCTTCTAAAACAAAAAACGATGATGGTTCCATATAATCGTAAGGACAGGCAGTCATTACCTCTCAAAACAAAAGCCCAATAAGTCAAAACCTATGAAGGAGACTTACAAAAAACTGGGGCATCCCGCTGACTGTAATCACAAAAGAAACAGTTCAGGCAAAAAGACAGGGATAATAAAATAAAAAAGAAAGAGGTCCTACAAACCCTCAACAAAAAGAAATGACTGCCTATTCAAAATAAACTTGTCAGTATCCGAACCGTCACTGGAATATCAGAGCAAGGACTCAAACAAGATCTAAGGCACGATTAGCTGAGTTTAGGTTTAAAGAACATCACGAAGAGCGGGTGGGTAAAAATATACTTTGAGCCTTTATCCTTTGTTTCTTAAACCGTGAACCAGGCCATGTTATAACCCTTAAAAGTCCTAGCTGAAGAATGGGTTAGTTTGAAAGCATACTGTTACCAAAGGTATCCTGACTCCTATAGGGTTCGCTGTAAAATCTTGAGTTGACATCACATTTCACAAAAAAATCACTTGTTTTATTGAAAACTGCATTTTCAAAACTTCAAGACAGACATAAGCTTTGCATTCTTAAAATAACATTGTTTGCATATGACTATTTGTTCAAACAGCAGAGAAATTCGCACGACGAATATCTAGTGAACAAAAACCTTCTCAACAAAAATGATCACCTCAAGTGAAAAAACACTTCCAACCAAGGGGAACGGCAGGATCATTGTCTATCATCCGGGGCAGTCAAGTCAAGATTCAAGGAATCTCTCAAAATGCCAAATAGCCAGGGGCAGATCTCCATCTGAATCAACTGGGGCATTGGGCATGAATTCCAACGACAAATCTGGTACGATCAAACATCTTCTGGTAATATGACCACACAACACTACTGACAGTGACAACTCCCTACATTCTGAGAGCGTGGACATAGTCGAAAAAATACTACGCATAATCAAAGACCTGCTAGGTCGACTGGCCTAGGCAAAAATAAGGGCTTCCCGGCGAACCAAAAGGGTTCGGGCAAAAATAAGGGATGAAAATGAAAAATTGTACACCCGGCAAGTCGAAAACCTGAAAAGGCGGATTGGGCAAAAAAGGGTATCCTGATGGGCTGAAAACCCGAAAGGGCGGTCCAGACAAAAATTAGGGATCAAAGCGTACGACTATGTCCCGTCATCTCGTCACTTGCCTACCAGAAGAAGATTTGTCAATCGGCAGTCATCAAGCACCTCCACAGGTACCTTCTCCCACAGAAACTGGGGCAATAAAATATTCCAAACTGTACAGCTGCTCTGCTCATCAGGTACAAAGGTAGATCCAGCTGAAGAATATGGCTAAGATACCTTCACTCCCCGCAGTGTAAGGCAAGAGTCAGCAATGCTCTCCTCAAGCAGAGTTGGCCTCCCATCAGCCCTAAAAAGGCATAGTATCCCCAACAAGTCAGCAATACTCTCCTCCAAGCAGAGTTGGTCTACCAACAGTCCGGAAGGAAGTTGGGTATCCCCAAAAGATCTTAATATTCTCCAGCAGAGTATACAGATATTCCTCAGCAAGCATCCCCGGCAGTCTTAATATTCCTCGACAGAAATATAAGATTGTTCCCCAACGGAATACAAGATACCCCTCTTGGAGTCATTTCCCAACGCAGTCTGAAAAAGTTTCCCCAGGAGAGTTGAATCATCTCCCTAGTAGATTCTGGAAGCTTGTCCCCTACAGAGTACAAAAATCTCTCCCCATCCATATTCAGGAGGTTATCCCCCACCAAAGTCTAACTGGGTTATCCTCAGCAAATTGCAACGGAAAGATCGTCCTCAGCAAAGTTCTTCCTATCCCCAGCGGAGTTCATCAAATTCCCCAACAGAGCTTATCAACGGAATCCCCAGCGGAGTTTATCGTTCAAACCTCAGCAAAGGATCTCCTCCCACAGAGTAATTCCCCGCAGAGTAATCTCTTCGCCATGTTTATTCCCCAACGGAGTCATCTTCTCCTACCGGTTTATTCTTGCAATCATCTTTGTTCATCATCCCCAGCGGAAACGAAGAACTCTACTCTTCAACATCAGCCCAGGATTTAACAAGCTCCCGACATTCGTCAAGGATTTATTTTCCCAGACGAAAATACATTCATAAACATGTCACATTTCATATCTCCTATTTATATACATGATAAAGTGCATACGATACGATCTCATTTATTCTTGAGAACATCTTAATATCATGCAGTTCATGCATCATGACATTGCATACAACTAACGTTTTGCCTTTTCAGGAAAAGGTCAATCAAAAGATGATTACCATCTACCTTTGCAGTTCCAGATCAACACTTGTAACAAGCCAGGAAAATGCTGTGGACGACTGATCGTGGGTTAATACCTGAAACAGACAGGACAATTATCTACTTGATCATCACGAGGCAACCCTACACCGGTTCCTTCTCAACTTTAGATGTAGTTTTACACGGACTCATCATCGGGAAACCCTACACCGGTTCCTTCTCAACTTCAGATGTAGTTTTACACGGACTCATCATCATGAAGCAACCCTACACCGGTTCCTTCTCAACTTCAGATGTAGTTTTACACAGACTCATCATCAGGAAACCCTACACCGGTTCCTTCTCAATTTCAGATGAAGTTTTACACGGATTCATCATCAGGAAACCCTACACCGGTTCCTTCTCAATTTCAGATGAAGTTTTACACGGACTCATCATCAGGCAACCCCACACAGGTTCCTTCCTTTCAGACGAAGTTTTACACGGACTCGTCCTCTGGCAACCCTACACCGGTTCCTCCTCAGTTCCAAGGCGAAGTTTTACACGGACTCGTCCTCAGGCAACCCTACACTGGTTCCTCCTCAGTTCCACGAACTTATCTCAAAGTAACCTTACCCCGGTTCATCCAAAAGTTTTACACGAACTTATCACAGTAACCTTACCCCGGTTCATCCAGAAGTTTTACACGAACTTATCTCAAAGTAACCTTACCCCGGTTCCTCCTGAAGTTTTACACGAACTTATCCTGCAGCAACCTTACCCCGGTTCATCCAGAAGTTTTACACGAACTTATCTCAGAATAACCTTACCCCGGTTCCTCCTGAAGTTTTACTCAAAAATAACCTTACCCCGGTTCATCCAGAAGTTTTACACGAACTTATCTCAGAATAACCTTACCCCGGTTCCTCCTGAAGTTTTACTAAAAAATAACCTTACCCCGGTTCATCCAGAAGTTTTACACGAACTTATCCCTAAGTAACCTTACACCGGTTCCTTCTCAACTCCAGATGCAGTTTTACACGGACTCATCACCAAGAAACCCTACACAGGTTCTCTCTTTCCAAAGATGCAGTTTTACACGGACTCGTCATCAAGAAAACCTACACAGGTTCTCTCTTTCCAAAGATGAAGTTTTACACGGACTCGTCATCAAGAAACCGTACACAGGTTCTCTCTTTCCAAAGATGCAGTTTTACACGGACTCGTCATCAAGAAACCCTACACAGGTTCTCTCTTTCCAAAGATGAAGTTTTACACGGACTCGTCATCAAGAAACCATACACAGGTTCACTCTTTCCAAAGATGAAGTCTTACACGGACTCGTCATCAAGAAACCCTACACAGGTTCGCTCTTTCCAAAGATGCAGTTTTACGCGGGCTCATCGTCAGTCACCCCTACACAGGTTTTCTTTCTTCCAAGATGTAGTTTCACACGGACTCATCATGAGGCGACCCTACACCGGTTCCCTTTCTCTTTCCAGATGCAGTTTTACACGAGCTCATCATCAGGCAACCCTACACAGGTTCCCTCGTTCAACTTACAAGATCACAATTCTACCAACAATCTCCAGATGGCATCTATAAGCCCATCCTTTTACCAAAAATCTCCAGATGGCATCTATAAGCCCATCCTACTATCCATCATATCTCCAAATGGCATCTGTAAGCCCATTCCTGACATCACATTACTGATACTACACCATGCGAGTGCAAATTTCTGGGCACTCTAGTGTTCAATCATCTTCTACCTTCGGATCACGAAAGGCACGCCAGCCAATCTACATCCTCAGGTTTAAGAAGATTGAACAGGGGCAACTGTTGTACCCCAAAATTTTCCCTCCCATATTCTTCAAGGTTTGTCAAGAATCATCTTCAAATGGTTCAAGACTACTCAAGGATTGCACAGTCCAAATGCCTCCTAAGCCAGTCAAAATTAGGGTTTTGGTTCCTTCAATGAATTTGGGGTTTTCAATGGTCCAATCAAGTCCCATAGGCCTATACATATTCTCAAGCATCTACATGTCAAGTTTCAAGACTCACATTGTCAAATTGCACAGTCAAAAGCTCCATTTGACCCACAGTCAACTGCAAGGGCAAAATGGTCATTTTGCAGTCAAAAGTCATAATTTTTGGTCAACATCTTATTTTGAGCTCACAATCATCATTTGATCAAGTCTTGATCATGATTCCACAAGCATGGCTCAAAAATCATCAAGATGCCAAAAGTTACTATTTTTGGACAGTAGAAAAGTCAACTGTATCTTGACCAAGGCATAATGTTTTCATGGTTCATCAGAAAAATCCCATCCAATGCTCATTTTTCAGAGGATGACATTTCATACAACTCATCTTCACATTCCAAGTCCAAGAAATGCTCTCACAAAAAGTTATCAATTTCTACATTATAGGTCAATTTCAAAAGTCAACGAAAATGCACTTTAAGTCAAAGGCCATAACTTGAGATTGGTAAATCCAAATGACATGGGACCAAAGGAATTGGTTATAGGATTTCAATACCTTTCCAAAATGTCAAAGAACATGTTCATAGGATCAAAATTGAGCAAGATATGCATTGGAGAAGTTGGGAAATTTTTATGAATTTGCAAAAGTCAACTTTGCCCAAAACACCTTGTTTTTGCTAATGGGCCTCAAATTTCTTCTTGAAACTTTATCCAAGGCCTATGAACGACCCATCGAGCCTATTTGAATTTATTTTCTTATTTTTATTAATTAATTGGATTTTTAATTGATTTTAATTCATTTAATTAATTTAAATTGTAGGAAATTCAAAGATATGGTTTTTCAATCTTTTTTTGAAGCAAACAAGCTCAAAGATATGCTGGCAATTCGTGTGCAAATCAAAGGGACAAGAATCTCCAAATTTAGCAAGTTTTTCCAATAAAAAAGATTCAAAAATATTTGATTTTCAATCAAATATACAGTCATCAATTCCATGGATTTCTTGGCAAAGATTTGACCTAGTTTCATTCTACTATAAGTACACAAGCCAACCCTAATGCCACATACGAAAATTTGCTGCAAGAAAGCCATAACCACATTCAAAAAAATCCAAGAAAAGTCAAAACTATTTTCCAGGTTCCAGCACGATTCAAAGCAATTGGTGGAGTCTAATACATTGCTGGAACTCTCAGGGACGTTTTGCAATCAAAACCAAGCCTTAAAGCTACAGAAATCCTCAAGAACAGACCCACGGTTTGCATACTTTTTTCATAATCGAAACTCATGATTCATACATCATTAACATGATTTCTTGTTTGTTTTGTATTGCTAGAACTCACAGGAAACTAATGGCATAGTTTAATTGGATTATAGTGTACAGAATCACAAGTTTCCATGTTCAAATTCTAGGGTTCATAAGCCTTTGAATTGGGGCTTTACAGTACAGGAATACTTAGGGTTCGTAATGCATATGGTTGAACTCAGGAGACTCATACGAACACGCAGGGACCATCGCGACATATTTATATTCAGCATAGAGCTATTCGCTATTTTTGGTCGATACAGTTTGTGAGGGTTAAAACCCCCCGCTATCTAATGTGTTATTTTGCAGAACAACGAAGAAGATGACTAGGTGTTAATCTCCTATTGGGTAATTCAAAAAAGGCGCGTGTTTGTTTGTTTTACAGCCTAGTGGGTTGTTTCTTAATATATTAATTGTTAGTTATTTTATTAACGAATGAACGCGTTGGTTGGAGTGGTTAAGGCAAGCAGCATATGATCATTGGGACCTGGGTTCGAGTCCTAGGTCCCCCAAAAGCTTATATTATTTTTCTTAACATGATTTCATGCAGGCTTCACAAAGTGGTTTACCATATACCTCAATCACCCACGTGCCATGTGGCTGCCAGCATAGATCCAATGGCCAGGAGATGAAGAACACCATACTCCCAGTCAACCATGCGCATGGGGGATCTCCAAAGTCAAACAGGCTTGTGAAACAAATGGGCCAAAAATTCCAGATTAACCTCCTAATGGGCCCCTCACCCCCTGGTTTATTATTTTCTTATTTTCTTTCTTTTTATTTTCTTTTATTAACTATAATTATTATTATTATTATAACTCACAAATTAATTTTTTATAATAAATTCAGAAAACTAAAAAATGTAAATATTTTTATTATTATTATTATTTATTAATTTCACTTTATTTTTTGCAAATAAATACTAACACAAATTAATTTAGTTTAATTAGGTTAAATTTGACTTTTTCACAATAAATAAAATAAATTAGAATTAGGGTTTTTACTAATTTTTGACTTTATTTTATTTTATTTTCATTAAAGCATAAAAAACATAAAAAATACTTTTTTCCTTTTAATTAATTAATTAATTAGTTTTAGGTTTAATTAATTGCAAAAAAGACCAAAATTCATTCTCTTCTCAAAAAGGGTCAAAACCCTAAGGACTTTCCCGATTTAATTTTTATTCGCGCCAATTTATTTTTGATTATATTTATGTATCTGCTCAGAGGATGTAATAGATAATTAGGACTTTTATCGCTTTCTTTTATTTTCTCGCATTTACTTTTCAAGGGTTATGTTTTTGGCGATGTAAATACCCGACGCCTTGTAATAGCGTAGATTTACTTTCCGCAATTTATTTTCCGCAAATTATTAGCTGTTAACTATGCATGACAAGACTTGTATGAAATTAAAATCAAAACGTAGCTCACCATAATACATGTGCAAAGATAATTTAACATGAAACCTGACACACTCGCACATGCCACTCCTAGGGTACGCCTTACTTGGTTGCCTCGACGTGGTCATTGAGTATAGGGTGTTTTAGAGGTCGCCCTCCTGTCTAAAGATCCAGTTGCCTCGAAACAGTTGCCTCGGATAAAAAGGATCTAGGACATTAGGGTTACCGCTAAGGCGTCCTACCATTGCTTTGGTGACCACATGTCCCTATAATCGAATTGACCCGAATAACTCCAATGACGGTGCTACCTACTTCTCAATAGTGGGATAGTACTGTCTAAAGGACATTTACACAGCTTAATTCCTTTGAGTAGGTAGATTTCTCCTGGGTACTTGCTCTTTCAAAACAAAAAAACAACTTTTCGCACCTACACTTTCAAAAAATTTTCAAACAAACACTTCATACACTCTTGAGGACTGATACAAGAGTTACCTAAAAGTTTTCAAACTAAACTTTTTCAAAACCCACAAACACAAGAAAAGCAAACAATTTTTGAAAACATAGTGAGCAAGTACCTAAGAGCCCGTGGATAACCACGGATAGAAAGGGTGCTAACACCTTCCCTTTCTATAATCTACTTCCCGAACCGAGAAACATCTCGAAAAGGAATTTTGCTGTGCTTTTGTCCTTTCCTTGTTGGAGAATATAAAAGACGGTGGCGACTCTTGCTTACCGCGACATTTCGCGAACCAGCATTTCAAAACAGTCAGTTCTATTTCCACCGATCACAAGGGGGAAAAACAAAATTAGGGTTCTTGGTACTTTGTCACTCACGGTGCCGCTAGTTCATCTCCTTCATTCATCTCTTCCATTTTTGCTGAAACTTCTAAACAATCTCACTACCCGTCCCTGTTTCATTTCGCAAACAAAATCGCTCTCTCCAATAACATGCTACCTTCTTATCTCACCGTGATTTGCATCTTTTTGAAACCCTAATTTCGGATTTAAACCTAAAAGAACCGAAATTGGTTTATTCGTGACCTTCCTATAACTCTCCGTTACCGGAACACAATCGTCTCGTCTCCCTAATTAAGCTCTAGCAATTTTCTTTGGAAAAAAAGGGTAAGGTTTTTGTTATGTTCAAAAAGGTTACAAACTTCACTCGAACAATGAGGAAAAGAGGTGTTCTCATGTGTTGTACTCCTCTACTGGCAAGATGGTTTATTTCTCATCTTCCCCAATCAGTTTTGAAGAATGAGCAAGGCTTGAGGTGGTCACAACGGTTGATGACCCTCACACATTCAGATATCTATTGGTGTTCTCGATCAAAAGAGAATGTCATCATCATTGACCATTGTGGGGAATTCCCTAATGTCCCTCTACTTGGCATTAGGGGAGGCATTACTTACAACCCTTGCTTGGCTCTGAGACAGTTTGGGTATGCCCGAAGGGATGGCCCACACGACATGCTGATTCCAGACTTGGTTTTTGACTTCGACAACGACGATCAAGGACTCCGACAAAGGTTTATCCGAGCTTGGAAAATGCCCAACAAGGTGGACAGTAAGACCTTGGGACACAAGAATTCCATCCCCCTTGAGCCTTACCTCAAGTGGGTACGAACCCGCGCCCATAGTCTTATGATGCCTTACCCCTACATTCTGCCTGTGATCAAATAGCCTGTTATGGAAGGAGAGGTTCCATACACCCTCCTACATTCTGACATGCCAACATCACTAGAAGATTTACAAAGGAGTTGGATACAACTCAAGGGAGAGCGCGATACTTTTGAAGCCCAATTCTACGCAAGCGAGAAGAAGGTTTTGGAACTTACTCATCAACTTCACGAAGAGCAAACTCTCAACACCTACATTGCACCAAAGAGGATGCGCAACGTCTTTTTACCTTAGAATTTTGTATTATTTTGCCCATTGGGGCATTGATGTACTAACAAATTCTATTAATATGACGTGTGTTCCTTTTTTGTTTAAAACAAATTTGAATTTGTGAATTCTTGAATGCATTACATGAATACATATCATTCATCATATACATAAACAGGTCTTCACACCAGGTTTCCTTATCTCTCTGCTGTTTATTTCAGCAAGATGGATATTGAGCAGACGGTTAAAGACTTACAAGCGTAGAATTCACAGTTTCAACAGCTACTTCTGACCTTGGCTAAGGGGCAGGAGGAGCTCAAAACCTTGCTATAGAAGGAAAAGGAGAAAAATAAAAAGAAGAGAGTTGGTGTGGCTACCTTGGGTAGAAGATTTGAAGGTCAAGCTAGAAGGGTCCTGGATTTCCCCTTAACATCTAATGAAGGGGTAGGAAAAGGAAAGGGAGTTACAGTACCAACTGAGTCTGAGGAAGAAGAAGAAGAAGAAGAGGATGAAGACTATTCTGAACAGCAGTACCCTCCTGCAGATGACAAGTACAAGAATTTGAAAGAACGTCTGGCAGCCATGGAGATACAAAGAGTGCCTGGGCTGGATTTTGAAGATCTAGGGCTGGTTTCTGGGATTGTGATCCCTCCTAAATTCAAAGTACCTCTGTTTGCTAAGTACGATGGTTTGTCTTGTCCAAAGATGCATCTGCGATCTTACGTCAAAAAAATTCAACCGCATTCTTCTGACAAGGATCTGTGGGTCCATTTCTTCCAGGACAGTCTTTTAGGGACGCAGCTGGATTGGTTTTACCAGTTAGAGAGGTCTGATGTGCATAATTGGGAAGATTTAGCGGTCGCCTTCTACAGACAATATCAATATAATGCGGACTTAGCACTAACCCGTACTCAATTACAGAGTATGGGTATGGTCTCAAATGAAGGCTTCAAAGAGTATGCCCAGAAATGGAGAGACTTGGCTGGAAGGGTGCAGCCACCTTTATCTGAGAGGGAGCTAGTAGATATGTTCTTGGGTACACTGTCAGGTCCTTTTTTCAATCACCTGATTGGAAGTTCGTCTGCGGGGTTCACCGAGTTGATTCTAACTGGTGAGAGAGTTGAAGCCGGCATAAAGAGCGGGAAAATTCAAAAGGATGCATCTGCTTCCGCTACCATCAAAAAGACTTTTCCAGCAAAGAAATAAGTCTCATCCGTCTACTCCCAAAGAGGTCAAGGAAGAGTTAAGCGCCGGCCAGCGGTGGGGGCCGTAATGATTCAGAAGTCTGCAGTTGATCAGCCTATAAGCAATTAACCAAGAACCAACCAAGCAAGGGTGGAAAGGCCTGCACGGTAATTCACCCAGATAAACATGACTCCCGCTTAGGTTCTCCCCTACCTCTTGAAGTTAAACCTTGCCAGTCTAAAAGAGACCCTGAAGAATCAAAATACAACTTCTTCGTACTACCATTCAAATGCCAAGTGTGGTTATCATTCAGGTAGTATAGGGCACGACACCAATAATTGTTGGACCCTCAAAAATAAGATCCAGGATTTGATAGACGCTAAAGAAGTTGAATTCCACGCCCCTGAAAAGCCAAATGTGATCTCTTCTCCAATGCCAAAGCATGGCCACAATGCCCATGCTGTTGAAGAGGATCTATTTGTTGCTACTATTGATGATTTGATGACCCCGCTACCGATAATCAAGTTGAATTTGCTAAAGGCTGGGATTTTCCCAAGATGTGAAGAAGATTGCTACCTTTGTTCATCCTTACAAACCGACTGTCCTTTGTTGAAGTTAGGCATCCAGCGCCTAATGGATAACCAAGAGATCCTTTTTGAAAAGACTCCTGTTATGCCGACTCCTGTCAATGATGTTTCAATAATTACCATATCCGCCAATCTTTCCAAGGTCTCCAAAAGACCTGTTAAGATTACATTCGATCCGAAGATTACACCTTTGAAGATAACCATGCAGGGGCCCATCCCGTATGTTGTACCCCAAAATTTTCCCTCCCATTTCTCATGGATTTCTCATCACAAAGCCCTTGGAGATCAAGATCCAGTTAGGGTTTCATCTGCTCAAGACTTCTCCTTGCACTGTTGACCCAAATTAGGGTTTGTGTTTGCACAAAGATGTTATGACCTAAAATGCCTAAGATGACTTTCTTGCTTCATATTGGACTCCCAAGTTTATCCATATCAAGTTTCAAGTCTTGATTCCAAGTTTTGCCCAATCAATTGGACAGTTGACCTAGAAATCAGCTGTATTGGAAAAAAAAGTCAACTGTGGCCAATTGACAGTCAAACCTCATGAAAATTGACCCACATCAACATCATGAACTCACATGGACCATTTGATCAAGTTTGGATCACAATTCCACAAGAAATTTGATCAGATCACCAAAAGGGCAAAATGGTCATTTTTAGGGTTTTGACTGCACAAAGGCAATTTTTGACTGTTTGACCTAGCCAATGGCAAACCAAGCTCACATATGGACTCAAGGACCCCATGGAATTATCTTGACATGCTCAACAAGTTCAAAAGATCCCAAGTACACAAGATTGACAGTTGAATTTCCTAGTCAATTGATCAATTTTGACTGTATACTGAAAAGTCAAACTTTGACTTTTTGGCCAAAATCAAGAGTCAAGATTCATTTTTCATCAAAACATGCCAAATCATGAAACTTGTTCACCAAGAAATCAAAAATTGCAAATTAGGGTTTGAAATGAGAATTTTTCATAACTTACAATTTTTCTAAGTTATGAAAAACCCTAATTTTTCCCAACTTTGCCCCACTTTCTCACCAAAATTCATTTGGATTCAAGCAAAAGTCAAAACATGAAAGTTGTAGCCTATTGTATAATCTACAACTTTGATTCACAAAGTTTTCCCAAAAGAAGCTTGTATCTCAAGTTACAATTTTTGGAATAAGGGTACCAAACCATTCTTAACTTAGTGAAAATTTGACCTATTTTAGGCAAGGTTTTTACCTAACTTCAAGACCATTTTCCACATACTTCCACGTGGAATTTCAATTTTCATTTCAAAGATGGATTGTAGTACACATTCCAAGCTTTCCAAAATGACCAAGAACTCATCAAACAACCTCATAACTTGAGAGAATCGAATTTTGCAATATGGCAAAAAGTCACTTTGATTCATGGCCATGTACATGTTCATAACTTGTGCAATTTTTCAAATCAGCATGCTTCCCTTGATTACAGGCCTCTAAACCATCCAACACTCATAAATTTAATGCCAATCCTTTGTGCCAAAGTGTTGTTCTATGAGTTCAAACATTACATGCAAGTTTAATCCATTTATGGAAAAGTGAAATAACCATTTTTGAAAAGTTAAGCTTTATGTCAAAATGAAAATCCAAGAAGTACATATCAAATCCCCTTGGCACAAGTTTAGGGACTAATCACACTGATCAATGCCAAGGTTTGCAGCATGTTATGGGGGCCTCTACCTGTCTAAACACCAACTTGGCTTTTGGTTGCTTAAAGTGTAAGAAATATGGCATAACTGACCACAACTTTCATCTCAGCATTAGAACCCTTAAGCAAATATTTTGTACACATTCAAGACATCCCAACTGAGCTAGCACACGACTCCAATACCTCCAATACTTCCACAAACTCAAAATCACCATTGAACTGCACAAAAACAGGGCTTGCTGCAGTTTGAGTGCCAACTCTCATCCCTTTCATGCTTTCTTGCTAAAAGCTCATCAAACACATTCCCTAGCATCACTTGAAGCTAACCAAAACATAAAACACGACCTGTAACTCCTCTAATCAGTTTCCACCATTTTCACTTTCTTGTTTTGCAGTTGAAGGTCCATAGCTCGATTCAAGGTGTTTCAAAGCAAAGTAAGCATTGGAATAGCATCACCACACTTCAGGCAAGCTATACAGATCATCATCTTACCCTGAAAGCTCCCCCATTGCCAGATAGAACTTCAACTTAACAGGTATCTTCTTGAACTTCTAACTCTTAGTGTAGGCATCATTAGCTCTAAGTTTGTGAATAAGAAGTGTTCTACTCATGCCCCTGAATCTGTACATGCTTTTACTTTTCATTTATTTTGCCTGAGCTATGAGAATTTAAGGTCTGAATATAGAAGAAAAGTTAGGTCAAGATTTGGGAATGTTAAAATTCTCTCTCATTTCTGAGAGTTAGGATGACTTCTTTACATATTTAGAATCGTGATTCAATGCTTAACATTTCTTATGTTGAAAGTTTGTGCAAAAAGTCAAAGAATCCAGATGTTTGAACTTGAGTACAGGCGCGCGTTTTTGGACATCTTTCTGTCCAGAGGTTGAAGAAGAAGCCACATGGGCTGGCCCTGCTTTTGTATTTCTTTTCACACCATATTTTTGCTTTCATACCCCCTGAGCCCATTTTGTTTGTTTTAATGATTTTTTGACTTTTCTTTTTTTATTCTGACTTATTTATTTTTCCTAATAATATTAAAAATATAAAAATAATTTTTTACATCATTTTTACATTTTTTAGGCATTTATTTGTTTAAGGTAGTTATTTGTACATAAATAATTATATAAACTTACTTTTTTACTTAAAATACTAGAAAATAATGTAAGCATATTTTATTTTCAATTTTTATTTTGTTTTATCTTCTTAAAATATTTTGTATAAAATATACATTTTTTATAAATATTAAATATTATTATTTATATATATAATACATATTTAGAAATTAATACATACATATATATATATATATATATATATATATATATATATATATATATATATATATATATATATTATATATATATATATATATATATATATATATATATATATATATATATATATATATATATATATATATATATATATATATATATATATATATATTAGAATATTTAGTAAAAAATACAAAAATATACACACTTTATTTTTATTAACATTTAATAGTAAAAATATCATTTTGACAAATGTACTTCATTTTTATTTTTATTTCATATATAATTGATAAATATTAGTATATATTAAATAATTAATACTTTTATCTAAGAAAATTAGGGTTTTGCCCTAAACATTAAAAAGTTCCAAAAATAATACTTTTTTTTGTTTTGTTTATTTAATATAAAAATACTCTTTTTGGCATACATATCAAAACCCTTTTTGCATTTTGCATCTTTATTTTATTTTCCATTTAATTTATGCAATTAATTATCTTGTAAATATTCCAAAATTGATGTAATAGCTAGGTTTAAATTCCTTGTCTAAATATCCCCCCATTTGAACATTTGTACCCCCCTTCCCATATTGTGTTGTAATAGTGTAGGAATTTTACTTTTCGCACTTTAACGCTTTCTAAATATACCATGCTAGAATTAGGGTTTGTATGCAAATAAAACGAACAAAAATAGTTTGACCTAATTTCAAGATAATCAAAGCATGAAAAATAGACAACACATATCACACTTGCACCCCTAGGGTATTCCACTTGTTGCCTTCAATAAATGGGCCATATTGCATGTTAGGTTTCTTTGGGTAAAACAAACAATCAAATGATCATAGTCCCCTCAATGACGCTTTCAAAAAGTTGCCTAAAATGATCAAGTCCCTTTCAAAAGAAAAATTGCCCAAAGATATTTAGCACTATTGCAATTATGGTCTAAACGATGACCCCGCGCCCGTCCCTTTCACCTCCTAATACAAGATTGTCCACCAAATGCAATGGTGGAACAAAATTGTTAAAAGGGTTAAAACATAACAAAAATCTTTGAGAACTTTAGGGTATATAGCTCTTAAGTACTTGTCAACTTGCAAAACAAAAACACTTGCCTATTTTTCAAACCACACTTCACAAACACTTTCAAAACAAACTTTCAAAAAAACCTTGAAACATCTTTTCAAAAAGACAAACACCTTTTGTAAAACATTCGAGTAGAGAATTGTTACAAGGTTAGCCTAGACAAGGCATATTTTTCAAAACATTTTCAAAACCATACACAAAGCACCATTTCAAAC